>CAVNYN010270769.1:0-64980 GCA_963692815.1 Nyctanthes arbor-tristis | reverse complement strand
ACCAATGAAATGATTCTGTGTGGCAGATTATAATCCGAAGGAGTTGAAACACTTGCAGATATATGCATATAAATAGACACCCTTTCAAGTTTCAATTGCCATTATCGATCTTGAAAACAAACAATTCTGCACAGAAACTTGTGAAAATGGAGAATGCAACGACTCCGGATTCTTACAGCGGCGACGTAGTCAGGGTTTACCCGCCGCTGCCACCGCTGTACGTGGCTTTTATGCTGATCTGGTTCTTCTCTGCGTTTTCTTGGGCGTTCAACACCTACAATTATCGCCATTTTCAGGTCTGTTATTTCTTTAATCTTTCAATTAATTGAAGTTATTCTATTTCTAGATTTAAGAATGAATTCTGCTTGAAGGAATGCATTTAAAGTGCTGAAGGTCCAATTTTTTTCAGTTCCCTTTTTCTACATAATTTTTTTTCCTCCCCCCCCCCCTCTTTCAGACAGTTTTTCTCTGGTTGTTTTAGTCCATTTCGTTTGAATTACACCCTACGATGCAAAGAGAAAGAGAGGGGGAGGGGTTTCCATCGCTTAACTTTATCCAGAATTTGAGTGTGCTCCATCTAGAGCAACCAGAAATACTGCTTGTGTTTGACATTCGTGTTTTCAGTTTAATGGAATCTCTTTTGCTCCTAGTTAATTTCTTATTGCTAATCATATTTATCATAGTTAAAGTTAAGGATTCCTCTGTGCTTGTTGTTTTTATGTACTATATCAGACAAATAAATTGCAATGGACACTTGCCGCTGTTCCATCAATTAAAGCCCTGCAACTTGCACTATCTTGCCTTTTCTGGTACGAGTTTATACTTGGAAGTTGCTACTGAAGAGTAGAGACTGTAATCCTCACATAAAATTCTTAGTATATCATGTTATTAGGAGGCAACATCTTAAAAATTTTGCTGTGGTTTTTTATGTTTGTTTATCTGTTAAACTTTTTGCCACAGGAATTCATGTTTATATGCACATGTATGCTCGTTATGGATGTCTTTTGGAGTTTATGTTATTGGAGTTCTTCTCGAGACTTCTACTTTTGTCTCCTTCATGCTTATTTCTAATGGATATTGCATCACCTGCGAACGCCTGTCAGTGTCTGAGCGCCGAACAACAGCTGCTCTTGGGTGTGTCTTTTACCTGACTCTAGTTGGTTACAGAGCTTCGATACCTTACTTCTTTGTGAGTTTCTTCATCAGTTCACTTATATTTAGGCAAAAGACTATTATATGTCACATAAGTTTTCGGCAAAATTCATTATTCTTGTGCCAGCTTACATCTGGTATTATTACGCTGTCTATAACAGGTACCACTGCTTCTCAACTATATTATAATTTTCTACATGATATTCTACCATGTATCGCAGAACTTAATAGTTCTGCGGGAACAGTTGAGCTTTATAGAAGACGAGGATGTCCAGGCAATGCATGATGCTGTTTATACAAAATACATCATGTTCAAGTATGCATTTATTCTCTGTTGAAATGCACCATCTGTGCTGTTAGACTATACGTATCTATTAATTTATATTTTGACAATAACCCTCCCTCACGTCACATGCAAGCGTGGTTCACAAGTTCACCAATGGCTATAGTTATGCAAATTCCATTGACCTGACTAACAGATCAAGCTGTTTAAAGGAAGTTAGTAACGAAAAAAATTCCTTATGTTTGCCTTACCCCCTTAAGTTCTTGTGAGTTTATTTTCTGTCAATGGATATGATCTGGGAAAACAAAAAGAATATCTATTGATAGACAAATGCTGACAAGTTTAAATTTTTGCATTTCCAGGAAATTTCAAGGTGCAATGCATATCATGGCTGTGGCAGAACTTGCGGTAAGAATATGTCTATAGAGATTTATCGTCATATACAAAGACAGAGAGATTCTAAAGATTGATCCATGCAGTAATTAAGCATTCATTGTCCAGATTTTCATAAACATGGATACGTTGTTGGAAAATTACTGGATTCGGTTGTTGATTCGAGAATGGATACAATTTTGCATCTTTCTCTACGTTGGGTATGTAAAAATTCATGAATTGTATCTGGTAATTCCTGAACAAATTTGTATTTCCCTGCAGTCTAACGACATTAGACTCCAATATATGACAGATGGACTTTCAGATCACAACAGTTGACAGCTCATTTCTCTGTCATGCCGGCTTTGATCTCTAAAGTAGAAAGAACAGTCCCTCCAATTTACAGCATTGTAAGTCACAAATATTTCACCTTGAAGCACTTCATGTTTGTGTTCTTTTGCCTGGTGTAGATTCCAATAATCTTGACATGAAGCCCCAAAAAAACCAAAAATAGTACCTCTCACACAGAGAAACTCATGAAAGAAAACTCCTGAAATAATGTAGTAATACGCTTACATGGAATGATCAAGCAGAGCTGGAGTTTCAAGAAAGTAGAGGTTTCATTTACTAATTCTTGGTTTAACCAGTTCAAAACCATACAGCACTTGCTCTGTTTTCTGAGAGTTTAATGATATTCTTTTGCGATGAATGTGTAGTGCATTTTTTATGCCTACTGGTTTGCAGCATTTTATGAAGTAATTGACTAACAAAACTAGCCTTTCACTTTATTGCAGGAAATGGATGCAGAAACTTTTAAAGACTTGAGTAGTCATGAATGGCATATTGGTGTAGTAAGTGATTCTTATTCAGTTTCTAACATACGGCTAATAGACACTAATTGCTGGTTCCCGGTAATCCAGATCTTGATATAATTTCCTCATTTTCTATGGATGGTGTATCCCCGAGAATTTTCCCAAGCAAAAAGTTGGAGTCTTCTTTCATAGTGTGATTGATTCAGATAGCTAGCTAATAGCTAGTAAAATTTTTATTTTTTTCTTTACAGCCAACGATGCCCTGTAAAGGAAAGTCAGTGGACTCAGTCCTGGTTGTAATTCAGCAGCCCCGCGATATAGGCCATCGACCAACTCTAACTCATTGAACTGTGCCGAGATGACTATTTTATCCCTGATGGCAATTCAGATTCACTAACAGACCATCACTACTACAAGAGTAAATTCCTGATTGAAGTGTTGTACGAGCTCCAAACAGCATTGAAATATGTCAGCCATTCTTTTAGGGCTCGGATTCACAATTTCTTGTTAGCCATATAAAACAAATGTAAAGGCTGAGAATATATGTTGTATACGTGTTGGACTGAAACTTGAAAGGCAGAGTATGTACAAAAAGAATTTCACTAATGGAAATTGTATATGGTTAATTTCTTATATCCAATGTTTGTTACTACTTTTCAGCTTTCATGTTTCTCTCTAGACAATCGGAATATGTATAGCAGGATAAAAAATTGAACAATGTTGTTTTGTTACTGTTACGTGCTAGTATTTTAATTGTTCAAGTTCATTGTCATTTGTCAATAAGTAAGCATAATATCATTCTAATTTGGATTCAAGTAAAACACGAAACACTAAAACTGCTCCGTGGCTTCCTTCCTGCGCTGTTAGCCGACAAGTCTTGCTATTTATAAGGAAATTTTCACTAAATATGTTAAATTCACCATTTTACCTCTAAAATCCCCCCCACCCCCCACCCCCACAAAAAAAGGGGAAATTACACATATACAAGAGTAAGATGGTAAAATCATCTCATTTTGTGAATATTTCCCAACAAATAGCATTTTCAACTAGTCGACCATGCATGTAAGGTCTACCCTTTCCAGTTCATAGCTTCCTATTGAATGGACATGAAGGAATTCGGAGATGGGATGTGGACTCTGAAGTGTCTAATTGAAGCTATAAATGATGAGGCAAGCCAGGAGCTGGAGTAGCTCAGATGGTTAGAGCGTGTGGCTGTTAACCACAACCCTTCCTCTAGCGCTGTTCAACTCCATTTTTCTTCAGTTTAATTTTGGGCCTATTGGACCCCTTGAATCTTTTGCACTTTGTTGGATTGAGTTTTCAGGATCCTTTTGTCGGGCTTTTTTCTTTTTGGGCCTATTGGATCCCTTGAATCTTTTCACTTTTTTGGATTTAGTTTTCAACATCTTTTTGTCGGGCTTTTCTCTCCAACTGATGTATGGAGAGTGGGCCGTGTTTTCCTCAATAGACAGGCCCAACAGTTAACAAGCTCCCTTTTTCAACAACAACAATAAATTAATTATTAAAATAAATATTTCTCTTTTCCTTTTTCAATTTCCCTTCTTACATTTGAGATAACGTTTCTATTCTACATTTTTTTTCTTGTTCACTGCTGCTACAGTACTAATTGTTGATCAGATTCAGATGAGTCTGATTTTAGCTAGAATTTTATGAATGATAGTAGTAATTATTTTCACCTGATAGAGCACTCTAATTACAAGTTGTTCATGACTTGACTGGTAGATTAGCAAAAGCCAGTCTGCAACTAGAGACAAAACAGTACATATCCTCAGGAGAAACACTTTAGTTTTTTCTTTTGCCATGTCCTCTTGTGTTAAACTATACCATTCTTCACAAAGAGGTGACCACATTACATCACTTGAAGGCAGGAATTTGCAGGACGTAGAAAAGAAAGAGAGGAAGGATCTTTCTTTTCAGCCCAAGAAAATGTATCCAAGAAATCAAAGACCATGTATTCCTCTTTTTAATTAGACTTCTAATTTTTTTTTTTTTTTCTCATTTCATTCTCAGACAACTCTTTGTTTAGCCATGGTTTGCCTGCTGGGATTCTTGTTTGAGTGCAAGGACACTTCAGTTGAGTCATACTTGATCTCAGCCTTGATTATCATTGCCAGTCTAGTGGCTCTCCGTCTGCTTTGTTACTGGATCCAGAAGCTGCTGAAAAATGATGATTCTCGTAGGGAACAGGGCTCGAGTGACAGGGTTGAGATGGAGCCACAAATTCCGCGAGGCCTCTTTTCTCAACACTTGTGATACATACCATAAGTCGAACATCCATTTCAATGACAAGAACATCAGATGATTATGTGTCTATTTCTGGCTCGTTTGAGAGTGTCCTGGTTTAGTATCTGCCAATAATTGTTAGAGAGTACCATGATGTCTCAAGATTTCAATCTCTCTCTCTTCTGGTTGCTCTATGAATGATCCTACAAATTGCACATTAATACTTACTGATTAGGCCGTTATTAGTATATCTATTAGTGACCTGCCACTTAGCTCTGTTAGATCTTGTTTCCTGAATTGTCTCTTTCTCTCTCAATTTCTTGTCAGAAAAAGGAGAAAACTGAATGTGAAAAAGCAAATGAAAATGCCATTGACAGATAATAATAGACCTCTAATTAGGTTAGTGGGAATTTGCTTGTCAAGAACACTGTATACAATTAATTTAAGCTTCTAATGAAAGAATATACTTGTTTATACATGGTGAACAAAAATTGTTAATCACAATCTTGATCACCATAGCCTCAAGGAAGTTCAAAGTACTCGCGACTACTAGCATTAGGTGAGAAACCCGAAATCTGGCTTTTGTTTCTAAGGCACCATACTTTAAGGACTCCATCAAGACTACCAGTGCAAACCATGCAACCTTCCTGACGATCCTCCGATACACGCTCTGGAAACGCGACAACGCACCTTATAGGTCCTCTGTGGCCTTGTAATACAGCAATGCATGTATGTTGAGCTTCTTGTGCCCGAACCCAAATCCGGCTCGTCCCATCAGCTGAGCCGCTTACAACGTAATTAGCCACGCTGGCTAGGCACATTACAGCATGAGTGTGCCCTGGCAGCGCACCGCCATATTGCAACTGGCCGGAAAACCATCCTTTGAGCCAGAATTGGATGTAGCCATCCGTGCAACCCCCGTACAACACCCCGCCATCCGCAGTTAATGCCAGGGTTTTGACCGGAGAATTTTTAGCCGGCAAGGTCAGGGCAAGAGAATGTGGAAGATCCCCGCTGCAGAAGTTGCGCCGCCACACTCTAACAGCCGCATCGTCGGACCCGGTGTAGAGAACGCCATCATCGGTGACGGCGATGTCGTTGATCTGCTCAGGGTGGCCTTGGATTGTCTCTATGCACTTGAAATCAGAGAGCCTCCAGACTTTTACTGTTCTATCTACGGATGCAGAGTACAAAATTTCATAGGACACGTTGATTGCCAGTGCTGATATTGGCCCCATATGTTTCATCTGTTTAATTAATTTAGTTAATTTCATCTCTATATGAGGTTAGGAAGAAGCCATCAATGAGCTTGGTTCTGTTTTGGTTTTTTTTTCTTTTTTTTCAACTTAACAAGATTAAGCACGAATTGAAAGAATTAAGTTTGCATATTTGATATTCAACTGGATTAGACAACAAAATTCAATTTAAATTCTTCTGATAATAAACTCCTTCATATAGAGCATACAATAGAGCCATAGAGGGGCATGTTATCTATTGTTAAACAGTAATTATAGGTACATAATATTTATTCGTGTCACTGTCATCTGGTATGCATAATAGCTACACAACTGTCTACTGATAATATAGTATGAAGAGTCATAAATGCAAAATTAAAGCCATAATAATGAAATTTACCGTCTTATCCTTGCCGCCGGGGATGTAGCTCCGGACATAACTTCCTGTGTTGGGTATTGTTGCTACACGTACGTGCTTGAGAATTCCGTCCCAACTCCGGCGCCAAACCCGAATCTTGCAATCTGCATAAGCTGCATAGATCATATCATTTGACACTGTTAATGCCACCACCATGCAAGCCTTGGTTTTAAGCTGCCCGCATTCCGCAAACTCCGGCAGCTTCCATATCCGGATGACATTGCCTTGGGTGCCCGTGTAGACGAGGCCGTTGGAGAGTGCAATGGACAAGATTTGGCCGTCCTTTTTAAGCACAGAAGCAATGCATCTATAAGTGGTTTGAAGGTCACGTAATTTGGAGGGTGAGGAGGAGGATATGTGGTGGCGGGAAGGCGGTGAGTAAAAGGAGTTAACGGGGAGAGTGGTGGTGCTCAGCCGTGGGGGGATGCAGGTGGCGTCCGTAAAGGGTTGCTCCTTATTGGAAACACTTCTAAGGAAATTCTCGCTATGGGTTCTTATTGTGAAAGAAGGGGTTGAACTTAGAGGCTCTTGTTGTGCTGGTGATGGGGTTTCCATCTCTGTCTCTCTATCTACTGTTACTTTGTCTTTGAAGAAGATGATAACTCTTAAATGTAAAAAATTAATGTACACTAAGTGCAGCACATGATCAATTAAATTGAGCGGAAGTAGACAGGATTTTTTTCGAAAATTTTATCATAATAATATTAGTAATTCACCTAAGTTAAAATCGGTACATAAGCACGTGGGATTGCGAGGGAGAAGTGATCGAAGAATCGCCCTACAGAGTGGATTCTGAGGCCCAATGTCAAGTGATATGCGGCTTTTATTGCTGTTGGTTATAACTTTAGAGGAGAGTTGCTGCATCTCATTAGTATCAGATGGTGCCATACAAGTGCATGATACGAGCTCCATTCAACTCGGCCGAATTTTTGCTTTCAGCTCAATTTGCTCAACCTTTAATGTTTCCTACACGTTTCATTTCATTTGTTACCGCCACTGAATGCCGCAAATTAAAATAGCACTTGAATCCGTGATTAAAATTTTTCTTCCCCGGTGTGAGTTCACAGTAACTCACATATCAATTTGAAAATAAACAAGCACAAGCCGCAGAATTGCAATCAAACAGCACTTCATTTACACATCAATTTGAAAATAAACAAGCACAAGCCGCAGAATTGCAATCAAACAGCACTTCATGTACACATCAATTTGAGTAGAGAAATACATATTCAGAACAACATGCTACTGGCAAAACCTTTGGACTTCCTATCTTGTTTTTCTGCTCGGAAGCAAGTACTTCCAACTAGATCTACTACGCATCTGCTAATTTCAAAACATAAATGACATGTGAAAACTTTTCAGGGCTTCACGAGTTCCTCAATCGGTGTCTCCGTGCCTAGTTTTGGCTCTTGCACTTCTGCATGGCCCTCGGCGCTGCAAGCAACAATACCAACATATTCATTTCCGGATTACAAGAAATCGGGAATAGGACTGGTATGCAAGTATAAATCAGATGTCTACCTAGTCCAGTTGCTTCTGAGCCTTTCATGATCCTTAATCTCTTGCATGAATCAGTGAACATCCTACAAGCAAAACAACATAAAACTGTAAAATTTCTATCTTGATATACAACTCTGTGAAACAGTAAACATTCTCCTTATGGAATCAAAGGCTGGGTTCTGGGGAAGTGTATTTGGACTGAAATTAAAATATAGTAAAATGAAACCTCTGAAATTTTGCAGAACATGTATATGAGCTAATTTGGAACTAGGACTTACTCCCATGGAACGTCACCAACAAGCATCCAGTCGCCATCCTTATCTTCATACGTCAAAACGTATTCAGAGCCATGCAGGAGATCCTTTAAGCAGTTTTCTCTAAGATGCTCTTGTCCAGGAAGTCCATGAGGAGCGTATTGGCCTAGGTCACAATCATTCGGAAAGTCAATTTAATATTCATGTCTTAAAGAGACTAATAAATACTTCAATGCAATTTTACAAAATTATGCTAGTGAACTATGCAATATTTCCTTATAACATTGCTTAAATAAAGGCAAAACTGTTAAGACAACTGGAAGATCAATATAAATGTATATATGACCAAATTCATTTGGTGAGCACCCGAGAGGCTCATTCTCATGGATTATCTGCTATACTATAAATTAGAGCATGTTTTATACATACACCATATGCATATAGTTAAATTGTTCATAAATACGCAGGTAAGCATGCTTAGAGAGAGCAAGTATACCAATTGTAAAGCAACTAAACATTTTCTCAAGGGCTGAAGAAAGCTCTGCATAGCTGGAATAGGTCTTAAGATCAACCTTCCTCAAATATGGGGCGCCGTCCATGCTAACCTTAACATACAGGCAGCCCAATCCCAACTTTCCCTCAACATCACTGGGCTTAGATAAATTGGTGGCCAGGTTGTTCTTCCGGAAAGATCGAATGGGTGGCCACCCAACCACTTGTGCACTGTTACAGAACATATCAGTTGTTAATTTAAAGAAATTATGAATATTAAGAGGCTTTTTTATAGGATACAGAGCACAATTCGGAAACTAGAAGTATCAGAGTACTGAAGTTGATTCGAAAATACAGATACAACTCAAAGCAATAACAGAGGAAAATAGATGAGAGCACAAGTAGTATCATTACGAAATATGAAATTGCAATAATCTATTCGGGATAACTCAATTGCTTATGAATAAAGAGTGAAAGAAATATAGCTCAAGTTCAAGATATTATTGTTCTCGATGAGGTAGAGAAATTGACTCAGCCAACTATTTGCATTTAACTCCGTGCAAATATGTGTTCACTGAATTCAGACAATTCATACCAAACCAACATTTAAAAGATAAAGATTCAATATCTTTGCAATGAAATGCCACAGTAGGGCACTAATCCGTTCATAAGGTCGGAGCTGCATGCATCCTACTTCCAGTTTCCTTACAACGGCAAATAAGAGCACAGGCTACAGGGTGATCACGCTCCTCTCACTCAGTAAATCAGCAACAAAACAAGTATTTAAAAACCAAAAAATAGTTATGAGTAAATATATAGAAAGATTAATATTTGCTGTTTCGAAATAAGTACAAACAATTTAAAAGGGAGACTAAAAAGTAAACTCACTTCGAAGCAGGAGTGCTATCACTCTTTTTCTCTTCAACAGGCTTTTCTGAATTGGGGTTTCCAATTTCTTTCACAGAAGGTCCAGATAAACAAGATTGCAAATTTTTAGTATCTTCAGAACCCCCATTTCTCAAATCAACTTCAGATCCACCCTTCATACAAAAGCCCCATTTTCCATCAATGGCTTCAGAAAACCCCCTTTTAGAACCTGAAACAAAGCTCTTCAAAGAAATTTGTGAACCACCATTATTCCCCTCATCGTTTAAATCTTTCCCAAAAAGAGAAATCCCATTTCCAGGTTTCCTTTCAAGAAAATCTGAACCAGGTAGGCTCAGTGTCAGCTCAGTTTCTTTGAGGTTCATAATATCCTTGTGTTTGTCACTTACTCCAGAGAAAGTGGACGAAGACGATGGATTTTCCATTGGAGCGGGCTCTGATAAACCTATATAATCAAGTTCTTTAGGTATAGTCATCAAATTTGTAGCAAAAACATAACCCCAAAACGAACACCAAAAAGAAAAACCAAGAAGTGAATGACTCTTGAGAATACAGAGAATGGGATTTTTTTCCTGCTTTGGTGTCCCTCCAAAAGGGGGTGGTGCTGGTTTTTGTTGATGCAGAAAGGAACCTTCTTTGGCCTTTCTGTAGCCTTTTGCTTTTGTTTAATGGATATAATTATGCATATTGCCCCCAAAAAAGGTAGGATAAAAATTTTCGAATGGTTACATAACAATTATTCTGTTTGCTTTTTCCAAAACAGTAAAATATAAGCATTGGTAGAAATTTTTTATTTTTAAATTGAGCAGCAGAATTTCAGAAAATGTCCACAAGTGAGCAAGGATTAACAATTTTCTGAAGAAAAAAATGCAGTCAACATTCACTTCTCCTTGTTTTAGACTTTTAGCTGACTCAATTACTATTAATCGGTTGGTGTATGATCTTCTTTCTTATTTTATTCAATCTAATGCCTCATAGAGTATTTGTCTCTGTCTACCTGTGTGTTCCATTGAATAATAATAAAGTGCATAAAATAATATTCTATCTTTATAATCAAGTAATATGTATAGAAATATTCAAATACAACCACAATTAGATATATTGGAGCAAATAAAAAGCTAAACAAACCCGATAATAAAGTAATTAGTTGAGAGCATTTTCTTTAACTACTAATCACTTGTTATTAGAAAACATGGTTTACCAAAAGGGGCAAAAAAAAAAAAATTCGTTTCCACTTTTCCCCCTTTCTACAAGAAATTAAAAATTAACAGAACAATTTAAAAGGGCAAAAAAAAGTAGGAAAAAAAATAAAAAATGTGTATGTCCCAACGTGAGAAGAAAAGGTCGCTTTAACAGTGTGTTTTGTACCCTTTTCCATACCGGCAAAAGTGCTAAACCCACTGACAGCTCTATCAGAATCCTCCGCAAAATCCCGTCCTTTAATCATTATTCCTAATTCTTTTCTTTAATTAATTTTTACTTTTCATTAAATAAAAAAAACATCAGATATTTATTTTAATTTTAATTCATTTATTTATGAACTGTCGGGCTAACCTGCCCGCAGCGTCAGATAGCGAACCGAATCAAATATCGAACCGCACGGAATCGTTTGGATGGGGAAAGAAGAAGAGAAAGGCCGCGCAATTAACCGCAGCGAGACAGCGATGAATCGATCCGATACACACATAAAAGCAGAAGCAAACAAAAGATTTCTGTGGATCTGCCATTTCTGAAAGCTAGCTGCTACCTGAATTTCTTGGATTTCACCAGCAATTGTGAAATTACCTACTGTTCAAAGCACATTGCGAAAACGAAACCCTAAAAATCGTAACTTTACTGCAAAAGCTGACACAAAATGTAGAACAATCAAACCAGACCCGACCCGAATTGGGAAACTCGGCAGTTGAACATCAGAAAACTGTCTGCCATGAACCCAAATTTTTTTTTTCCTTTTTTTTCTTTTTTAACATAGTTTTTACCATGCCGGTATCTACTGCAATTATGCTGTGAAATCGCAAAAGTAAACAAGCGTGCGGTAATCTGACGGCCGGTATAGGCTAGCTGAATTAACGGCTGAGACTTTTGTGCTTGTTCGTTGTATGCGGTGGTTAGGGGACATAACGGCGTCAAGTTGTTCAGTTGACGACAGTGAACAGCAATAATTGACCAAACCAACCACCTACTTTGATTTTCTTATTTTTAATTAATTAATTAACGTCTTTGACTGGTGCTTACATCCCCAAAAAAAATAGGGTTATTGACGCAAAAGGTCCCTACTTTTGAGTTACTTTATGGAAATCGTCTCTATCTTTTATTTTTTGGAAATTCCATCCCCATCTTTGTATTTTCTAACAGAATTCATCCCTACCGTTAATTAATGCATTAATTATTATTTTTTATATTTTAAAAAAATTAATACACTCAAATCTAAATACGCCAATAAAATGTTAGAGAAGATTAAATAAGAGAAGTGTATTTTATTTTATTATGTTGTTTTACATGATTCAGAACTGATTACTAAATAGACGTATAGTTAAAAAAGTATAACAAGCAAAATAATTAAGAACATTGACGTTTAAATAAAATAAAATATAATTTGATTCTCTAATAATTTTCTTGAATATCATACACAAACACACATATATTCTCTTCACTTATTCTTATAGTTCCGATTGTTGAAGAGTATATGTGTGTGTGTGATATTCAAGAAAATTATCAGAGAATCAAATTATATTTTATTTTATTTAGGCAACAACGTTGTTAATTATTTTGCTTGTTATACTTTTTTTACCTATACATCTATTTAATAATCAGTTCTAAACTCTGTAAAACAACATAATAAAACAAAACACACTTCTCTCATTTAATCTTCTCTAATATTTTATTGTTGTATTTAGATTTAAGTGCATTAATTTTTTTAAAATAGAAAAATTTAATATTTAATATATTAATTTATACTTTATAAAATATAAGTGTATATATATATAAAATATTATAAAAATAAAGGTTGAAAAACGGAAAGATTAACGGTAGGGATGAATTACGCTAAGAAATGCAAAGATGGGGCTGTAATTGCCAAGAAATGAAATATAGGGACGATTTCTACAAAACAACTCAAAGGTGATGACCTTTTGCGCCAATAACCCAAAAAATAGGTATTTTTGTAGTTAATCACCTTAATTAAGAATTTAATTTTGTTAGTTTTCATTGAATTTTAAATTTCTTTTGCATTTACTTTAAAAAAATAATACTTATTATTTTGCAGTTATCACTAACTTAGTAGCTGTTTGATTTTTTCCTTTAAAAAAATGTAGGTCTAATTCTCACCATAGTTTATTTATCACATAATAATAATATTATTATTATTATAACGAGAAACTATAATGAAGCAAAATGTGTGGTATAAATTTGATTTGATCTAAAATATATACTTGTAATAATTGAATAATTATCTAAAATCCATTATAAATTTATAATGTAATATATCATCTTATCAAGCTTGCATCTTTGAGAGGTATTTAAGTCTCTTTTAAAGGCATCTTTGCAAGATTTAAGTTTATCACAATCAGTGGGGATTCAATGGTTTGGTTATGATGAAAATGTTTAAAATCTCTATGAAGTTTTTGAAAACTATTCTGGGTTATGACTTATGATATTGTGTACAATTTTGGATATTCATCTTGCACTTTCTGATTACTATAATACTATCTATGTCCTATAAAGATAGGCATATATTCCTTTTTTTATTAATTCAAAAACATAGGTCACTTTTATTAATAAAAAAAATTATTTAAAGTTGAATACTTAATAAATGATGAAATAGTATATTAAGGAAATGTTCAATTTTACATTTGCAACACTATAGATTACACGTTTCTTAATATTTGTAAAAATTGGAATGTGTCTATTTTTCAGGATGGAGCTAGTAATTTTGTTCCATACAGAGATAACACTTCTTGCATATAAATTTTCATCGTACATGGGCCAAGACTTTTGTAGTTTAGTAGCATTTCTGTTAGTTATTCACATATTTAGTTAAGAGTTCGATTCCCCTCTTCTAAGATCTCATTGTAATGTTAAAAAAAAATAAAAAAATCACTGTACATAGCATCACTTGTAACTTCTAATTCTCCATGTTATAAAACTTCAATATAGTCGTGAAATGAAAACATCTCCATAATTATCCACATTGTTTCTTCACATAAAAGATTCATAATACAAATCATTCATAGGTCCTCACCTAATTATTATTATTATTATTATTATTGTTGTTGTTGTTGTTGTTGTTTTAATAAAAAGGAAAAACTACCATATTTTCTTAGTGGATCTCATCGTGTTGAAAATTCAATTACAACAAAGTTGGCTTTGAACTTGACGCGGTTGACTCGACCCTTTCAACCCTATGTTGGCCTTTGCACTAACTTTATTCCATGTCCAATGTATAATTGTATGTAGCACATGTTACCATGTTAGTAAAGAATTATTATTCTTCATTTGAAGATAACCATGGAAACACCACTCAATAGAGCACGTTTCTTGAAAATCCTTCTATGGGTGCAAGACAACATAGCAAAAATAAAATTTTGATTAAAATAAATTCTTCATATTGTTTTGTTGTGAAATCATGGTATGCCTATGATGCACTTCTAGTGAAAACTGCCCCATTGGTAGTTTACAACGTGGGTTCTACTTTTCAATCATTGATTATGTATTAACCTTACTCATCGGATTTATAGTTTTACTCAACATTTTCTTCTAGATTGTTAGCGTCCTCGAGTGGCTCCCAATCATCAGAAATTTCATTTTTTACCTTTTGTGAACGATTCCAAACAATATCATTATTTCAAATCTCGTCAAATCGCCAAGCCAATGTACTATACAATTGGACCAAGAATCACAAAAGGAGAAAGAAATGGCATATGAAGCAATGTTGTGGGCACATTTACGATCAACCAATAGCGATTTAGTTTCGCTAAGAAGAGAAGCATTGGACACAAACTCAAAGTTCCCATTCAAATCTTTCATCAATTTCAAACAATCAGATTCTATAAAATTGATAGTCATCCCATGATATGTAGCAAATTTCAATCCCAAAACCAAAGCATCATGGTTATCTTAAACCGTGAATGAACAATTACTTAACATTCTTGTATATAAAATTTGTGGAACACCAATTTAAGTACAACTAGATTCTCATCCGTGCGTTGCACGAGAATAATACATATCAAATTATTTAAGAAATAAATAATATAAAATTTTATATATTTTTTTTGTATGGTGAAATTTTATAATGTTACGTTATCCAATAAGGAATAATTAATTTTTAACGTCAACAAAATAATAATTTAAATGTTTTCTTGTCATCTTAAGGTAACAATAATTTACAACAAATTTTAATCCGATTTTTATTGTTAAAACAAATAAATATCATTTTATTTTTTTACACTAATTTAGATAAATGATCGTACGAAATAATTGCTAGTTGGACTGTAATATCCCGTGAACTTCTACAAATTAAAGTAAGCAATATAATTGCTATTTTGGATAAATTACTTGAATATCATTGTAAGATTTTCTTGAATGGTATTAGAATATTAAAAGATTGTTACTCAATTGACGCTAAAGAAATAATTTGTTTCTTAATTGACATAAACTAAAGTATGGTGACTTAATTGAAAGATAATGTAAAATGTAAGGACTTCTCAGACAATTTGTTACCAAATGTACTGTAACATCGAGTCACGTGTCACATTTTGGTTAGCGGAACTCAAAATTTATTTAAAACAACTAAATTCCAACTATCATAAAAAGAGTTAAGGGGTCCTCAATCTTTCAAAGACCCAACCAACCTCCCTTTGCCTCCCAAACTCCTCAGAATTCATCCAATCTTGACAAGGGTGGAAGAGCTACCCTTAAAACCGACCAAACTACCCCATTTACACTTGGAAAAGGCTCCTAACTATATATGGTTGTACCCTAATTTGAAAAATAGTTTTAATTGAAGAATATCAAGGCTTTAATAGCAATTTTCATTTGAGATTATTCGAGGAAATTAAGATGTGAGTAACCGATACTTTGATTTCCTTTCAATCCTGCATTAAGTTTTCACAATTGAATATGAATTTTGTGCATTGTTATAGAAAGAAAGATTGATTTATTGTATTTGTATCGCTAGTTAATACTCTACCCGTTTTGAATTGTTTTGTGGAACATGACCTTACTTTTTGGTATTAGTCATTTTGGCTATGTGGTAATCTTTGTGGCTTTACTGTGTGGTCTTGGCCAATTTGAATATTTGTGGCCTTGTTGTGTGGTCTTGGCCAATCATGTGCGCACCACGGGTAGTAATTTAACTAGTGATAAGGTATATTTGTGCATCGAAAGGCTTTGTGCATTTAATGGCTTTGTGCATTTAAAAGCTTTGTGAACCCCCCGTGATTTTCTCGAAATGCCTTTTTTTATATGAAAGGTGAATCAAGATATTTGATTATTCACTGAGTATTCTGTGCTCACTCCCTAATCTTCTACAATCCTGTATGTATTGTATTTAGAGCTTTGTGACCGGATCGTCCTAAGGATGGAGAAGATACATGTATGTGATTGAGACTTCGCTGTGAGGCCGATGTTTCATTGTGGGTGGCCGCAACAGTTATTGTAAAATGATATCAAATATAATAATGTTTGAATTATATTTGTAAAGTCTCGCCCTCGATTTTGAATTGATATATATATTTAAACACTTCCGCTATTGTTGAAATTGGGGACGTGACATGGACGGGTACACGTATTGTGAAAAAATTTCTTATTCAAAACTAATAAAGTCATATAGTATGAAGATTATATAAATTGATAATATATAAAAGTAGTCATATATAAAATAGCCATAATTATTAATATTAATATATACAGGACAATATTAAAAAAATTTCGATTATAATTTTCAATTAACTTAAACTAACGATTTATATATGTTTAATTTCTATTAATTCAAGATATGTTACACAATTAGATAATCAAATTTATCAATATTTTAAACAATTAAATGATTATAATTATCTATTAGTTATTAAATTTAATACTGAATCTTATTTCAAAATGGTGAATAGATAAAGTAAAAGTAAATAAAAAATTAAAAAATTGAAAAATTCATAGTACCACACAAATTACAGTAATATGAAACAAAATGTCTAAAAAGACCATAATAACAGATGTTTTAGTAGAAAACTGTAGTACAAAGATACCGCAACTCCTTCTATTTAATTATATTAATAATTAATATCTAGATTTCTTACTTCCGTTTTTACCCCAAAAATTCATAGAGTATAATAATTAATTAGTTTTAAACAATTTGTAAAAAAAATTAATTTTAAACAATCATTCGAATATATTTTGTCGGAAATAGTCCAAACATTTGGCTGCTTGAGAGTAATAATTTCCATTGCTAAGTAACATTGGGGCCAGTCTTTTTCCAGTGGCCGCAACTCATGACTCGACGCGCACGAGTCACGCGTTGACTCCGGTGTAACCAAGGGGACCACCCTGGCTGCCACGATTTCACTTCATGAATTGTTTGATTCTAGTTTGATTCTTTCTCATTGTATACAAAAATTATAATTTTACTTATTATTAATTTAACATTTATTTAATTACAATAACATATTTTAGACATTGATGATTACATTTCTACCAGATATTCATTTCTTATTATAATTCAAATCTACAATAATTTGAATGACTCAAACAAGAACTAAATTGTTTTTAAATTTTTTGACTGGATAAATTATTTTTAAGTTGAATAAGTGATTTTTTTTTTCCATTTTATTTTATAGGCGTAATGATTCAAAACTTTTATACATACCAATACATGGTAGTAGATGTTACTGCCGAACAAAACCATCAAAAATCCTGAGTCAATAGTTTTGACCTACTAAACAAAGAAGAGGCAACATAAATAAAATTTAACTCGGATACACATTTTTCAATTATTTTGAAACTATGTGTACAAGCATTTTTTCTCAACGCTATTTTGTTTGAAAAGATCAACTTCATATTTGATGTAAAATGCACAATAAAAACATACTTTTCCGCATGCTCCTCATTTAACATCTCATTCCCTCGAATTGCTTTCAATTATTTCATTTGTTTGTCCCTATCTATATTTCATAGACGGTTGAACATAGGATAAGAGTGTGACATAAAATGGATGTCCCAATCCCTGCTGCCCATCATTGCTACAGTATCCTCAACTTGCCAACTACTTTTGCTTACCTTGTGCAAAAAATTTACTAAAATTAGGCGTTCAATTTGTTAGATAGAATTTTATAGTCGATATCAAATTCTTGTCCAAGTAAACGTTTTATTCCAATGTTCCGTGTGTTGTGGAATTGCTTGACAATATTCACCATTATCTTTCAAGAAGTGGTCCATCTTGATATTCTTTTTTATCATTGATTTTTCCCAGTATGATTGTGGTGTGGATTTGTCGTTTATTCAATTTTCGTCGCAATCATCATGAGTAGGAAAAAGAAAATATTGGGAACATGTCAAATTGTTATGCGCACTCACTAAAAGAACTTACTATAATCAAGCGAGTAGCGACACATTTGAAAATTGTCACACCAAACTTCTCAAGTTTTGAGAAGATATTTCTCCAAAGTGATTCATTTAAAAAGTGAAAACTTTATTCTATTATCAACGATTTGAAGTTTTTTACTAATGTATTCGAAGGAATTTAGATGTGTAATAATCAATTTAACTTGGCTAGGCTAGACTACCTTTACATATGCATGACTAGACATTAAAATGAATAAACATCTAAATTAAATACTTTTTGGTTTCCAATATTGTCAAAAATTATGCTATCCCGTTCTAATAAAAGTATTACTATTTACATTCAATCTTCAATAGAATTATCATATCCAACGCGAAGTGGGAGAGATTGTGTATCATGGGAACGAGAATAGATTTCGGTTTTTCAACAAGATCATTGATCAACTTCTGAAAGTCATGATTTTTTTCCTTCTTTATTATATATTTAGCACTCAGCATAGACAATATATATCTATTAAAGATTATTGGACTGTAACATAAGAAACCAAGTCATCTAATCCACGGAAAATAATATAATTCAAGAAGTCTGGCGCCATAAACGATGCCAGATGCATGAGTGGGCAGCAAGACTGATGTGACGTACTCAGATGCACGTCACACATGTATTTGACACAATTTATAGCGTCAAACGTATATGATTATATCATTTCCCTCTAATCCACTCCTCCCGAGTCTGGTGTTGCTTATCTTATATATGTGCAATTATGGAAGAAACGAGAAAAAATGGTTACCTGTTGAATCCTCTCTTCCTTTGGAAAAAGAAAAAAAAAAAAAAACTTTGGGCCTATAACCCAAAAAATATTGGACTCAGCCCACATACACTTCAGATAAAGCTATCCATAACTTAGCAAAAACAATAAGTGCTGATAAGTGGCACTATGCTCAATGGTCAATCCGTGCTCAAACTAAGTGTACAAATTTTCATTATGCTGATACAAAAGCCAAAAGCCAAAAGTCTAAAAGGCAAGTCTCAACTCTCAACGTCAAAATATTTTCATCTAATCTAATCTAATTCAAAAACATAAAACACACTCTTCGTTGTAGAGTGATTGCCTATATGGTATGGTATTTAATAAAAACTTAAAATTTTATGCGTTTGTAATATTTCATCCATTTTTGTTGAAGTAACTAATCTTTCATTCAAATTTCAAAGCGCTAAATTTTTCTCTCTTGTTGATTTTTTGTGTTTTTGGTGCTTATATCTTATCTTACATATATACAAATTTTTTCTCCCTGGTTACTGTTCCCAGTAACAATATCTTTACGAATTTGCCCATGCCTTTTCTGAGCAAATTTCCTATTTTACCCCTGATGCCATTTTCAGACTGGTTTTGGATTGTCTTGAAGCTTGCCGTTGTTTCTTCTCTTCACTTTTTGTCACCCGAGATCTGCTCAAGATTCGACGAACGTTCAGTCGACGGCGGCCGGTGGTGAAATACTACACACGATTCGTGACTTCTTGTGTCAAACTCGCTCAGCAGGTAACTTCTTCAACCGATGCTTCGGTTTGCGTTTTTTATGCCATTCAACTGATAGTTAACAAATTAGGCTCGGATTACAGTGATAGGTGAAGTCTTTGATAATTTATCTACATTGATTTGTTTAAAGATAAATTGGAATTAGTTGTAGTTTGTCTTGGGGTTTTGGGGTTTTTGGAATTTGATGCATACAAGTTGTTTGATAATTTGTTTAAATGGCAGTAACTCCGAAAAGCTTATATAAATGTCTTTTGTAATTTTTTTTTAAATAATATGCTTGTAATGTGTTTTGCAATTTTTGAGATTCTTCTTTAGCTTTATGCAATTTCTAGAAATAGAAACTGTTGCAGCGATGGGGTGATTGACATGGATAATGGAAAAGATATGCAGATTAAAAGCTTTGGAAACTCAAATAGCGAGCTGAAATTCTAGGCTGATTATGTTGTGGAGACATGACGTAATCTCTGTAAAAAAATTAATCTTTGCCATTAGCTTTCTTACATGAAATGCCTAATCACTGAATAAAGGAATAGACTTTTTTATTTTTCTTATGAGCTTTGTTTATCATGCATTAGGTATTTCCCCATTCTTTCGCTCAATGCTCTCGTCTAGAATACTATTCACAAGACTTAAAAGTGACTGAGTTGGAGCATTCTGCAAGAAATAGAAAAATTAAACGAATCAGAGAACAAAGCTGATTTTCTGCACAAAATATGTAATGCTGGGGACAAATACCTCAACTGTCATTAAACGATTTAGTAGACTTACATCTAAGCTATTTGATTTCATCATTTCTAAAATCCTTGCAGTAGGAAGATCTGTATAAGATCCTTGTTTGAGCTGAAAAACTTCATGAAACTTGCGTCCGACATGATTTATAAGCGCAGCTGATGGGTCTATGTGCCGCAATTCCCATAAGGGAAAAAAAAAAAACCCAAAATAACGGAATCATACAATTGCCAAGAATCTCTGCATTTGGGCTGTTACAACACAGGAAAGCTTGTGGAACGTATCATATTAGCTATTATCATAATCCTGCTTGGGAGTTGTTTTATATAGATGGAAATTTGGTAGACAAATACTTAGCATTATGCTTTTTTGAACATCTCTTTTATCAAATCCTCACTGGGAAAAGTTCACTTTGTCGTGCACATTCACATTGCACATTTAAGGAATTTGCATAAGGCTTACTAACGAAGTAGTGATTTTTTACTATTATTATGCAGATAACCTGCCTTCAAATGTGGGAACAACACAACATTAACCCCCAAATGTCTGTCCATAGCAGCACCGGGGTTCGTTGTCGTATGTTGTGCCATGCTTTGCTGATGCTTTCAAGCAAGAGAAGAGGAACTTGACCATACTGTTCTGTCTAACAAACCAAATTTCAAGTGAGTAACATCGTATATTACCAATTTGGGCATATAATGTATTCAGCAAAATTTATATTTATTTTCCATTTATTGGAACTGATTTTTTTATTTACTCTTGATAGTTTCAGGGACAAAATCGGGATTTGACACTATCCAAGCCCCTTCTGTTTAGTAATCTCCTTGAATGTGGTGGCATTTTCTCATTTGTTCAGTTGAATATATGTTCAGTTTCTCAGAATTTTCAGTATTATTTTGTACCAACTAAACTATGGAATTATGCTAAACTATCCACACAAATTCTAGCAAAAAATAAAACAAAACACGTGCAACACACGTGCGTCCACTAGTAATATATATATATATATATATATCTAACTATAAGAAATGAATTCTCCACTGTCACTGTTCCTATGAACAGTGTATTTACGAAAACGCCCTCAATTTTTGTCTACAAATTTCCTATTTTACCCCTTTCTGCTCCTCTTTTCCTTGCGTTCTTCCTCTCTGAGTTTCCTCTCCTGCTATCGATCGAAGAAACACACCTCACCCCACCAAAGGCATACAAATACTTGCAAGTGTACATACAAAAAGAGAAGAAGACGTATCATCTGTCAAGGGGTGGAGTTCGTGGCGGTTGTGATCGTAAGATCTTTCTTTCCTATCTATTTCCTAACAATTTGCATTCTTTCTTCCAATGCAGATTTCTTTTTTATTAGACTTAGTTTTAGTGTCTTGTGAATTTTCTTTATGTGGGTTTGATTTCTTGTCTAAAATTTGGTTATCCTCAACTCATAGTTTTATTTGAGGTAAAGACGTTAGGGTTTGATTTGATCAAGCACTAATTCCGGGATGCTTCATTATACTTTATAGGCACAGGGGCTGAGGTGAGGTGACTTTCTTACGCTTGAATCCAACTTCTTGCTGACCTGTAGTTTGGTGAGTAGTTACGGAGAAGTCTATGCGGTGTTCTTTTCAATTTTTGATTAATTTTAGAATTGCAGTTGTGTGATTTCTACAATTGGGTATTGTGATTGAATCAAGTCTTGAGATTTGAACAAGATAACTAATCTTTTCCTCACAAATTCACCCATCCCCATTCTTCTTCTTTATAGATCAATGGCATCATTTCCATTATTGACTACTGACGATTTCTATTATTCCCAGAAACGCAATGTTTATAATTGGTAGTATACTTGTGCTTAATTCATTTCTTGATCATATTTTTTTATTTTTTATTTTTTGTGTATTTGTTCGCAAAGTCTACACCTTGTGCTGTGGAATTATACACATTTTTGGGTCATTTTTCTTATATCTGGTAGTCTCCTGATCAGAATTATGTCGAGTCCCCATGATTCGACTAACAGTTCTTTCCACGACCCCTTTGGGAAAGATGCCATTGAGTGTTCAAGAAATGAACTTCCTTTTGATTTATTTCTTCTTATCTATCTTAAAGTAATTGTGCTGTCCATCTTTCAGTATGTTCAGATGGGTTGAAGAGATTAGGGAAGGATATGGATCTGGTAGAAGAAATCTGGAAAAGAAGCCTGAAAGAGTAGACTCCTTTGACACTGAAGCAAAGGTAATTGCGGGCTCTCATGGCACCATAACAACTAAGTGAAGGTTATCTTTGAAATTGTCTGGTAGAGGATTTAATTTCTTAGTATGTTAGCTCTTATTAGGGATGTATTGCTGATCTCGAAATGGACTAATTGCTAATGCACTGTACAGAGAATTTATATAGATTTCTCTTTTTAATACCTATGTTGATGTAGTTTGAGTTTTAAGCATTCTTCACTGTTGGTTACGAGAAGATTTTGGTTTCAAATGTTGTTTTGGAGAAACTATAAAGAATCGAAAGTGTCATCACTTACCACTACATATGTTGAGTTTCAATTACTGTTATTATATACTCACAAACTTATTATTTCTTAGAATGGGACACTTCACTTTTTTTCACTCCTACACTCAATTATATATATTCACTCTCTATGGAACCCACTAAATTTCTTACTGCTAAAGCACCAATCTCTCAATCTTAGTTCTTGGTGCTTCTCTCTCACTCTCAACAAATGCAAAGGCTAAGTGGGTATTAATAGGCAGCCAAGTCGGTTGTTCCACTGACTTCTCAATCTCCAGAATTCTCCACTAATGATGGTGGTCTTGGCCATTTATTCTATACACATTTGCCTAATGTATTAAAATGTAATACGTGTTATTAGAATTCCGGTGGAATTGTGGCATGCTTCTCATTAATTAATTTGTTCTTTAACTCGTAGTGGTTGTTTGATTCTCTTTATTCATATTGAATTATAATGAGAAATTATAATGGGGTGAAATGAGTGCTGTAGATTTAATAGAAGTTTGAAATTTATAGTTATAAATGAACAATTGTCAAATTAGTGGTCAAATCAATAGTAGGTGAAATTATAATGCGTTTTGGAAAAGACAATCAAACAAGTACTTAGTTATTCCAAGTAATTTTGATTTTCAACTTCAATCTACAAACAAATTGGAGAATTTTTCGCACCATAAAAACGTTTGGAATATGCAATTTTATTTTTGCCCTAATATTAGATAGAATTATGTAGTAATTAGACCTAATGTATGTTTTACATCTTCATTAGGCTCTTATTCGTGTAAAATATTAATGAACAATTCAACAATCTTTGCTTTCCTTGGGATATTAAAAAATTAAATTGATCCCTCCAGTTAATTTGTTTTACTATGATATACCATACTAAATCCTAATATGCTTCAATTTATTTGTTGCAAGCCTTGAATACGATTGTTTCGAGCATTAATTTTTGTCAGGAAGGAGACGTGTATGGAAATTTTGATTTTGATGCTTATGAACCTTTATTATAAAATGGATTTGCCATGATTATATACTAGCTAATAAGTGGGAATTCGCTGATTAAGGATTTATAGGAAGGCGGAGACATTTATTGAACACTATCCAAAGATGTCGAAATCCTAATCTCAAGAGGATGGAAGCTCGTCTAGATCATCTAATGCAGCAGGGAAAGCCGCATTGGATGGCAAAATGTTGCGTTGAAGAAAAGAGTAAAAATTGATTATGCAAGTTGTAAGAATGCAGCATCAGGAAAACAATACATTTCAACATATATTCCCTTTTTTTTGGCTTGAATAACGTTTACTTTCCCAGTTATTTTTAAGCATATAAGATAGCTAGCTCTTCGGTTTCTTAGCTTATTTTGTTTGATTGCACGCATATTATAGCGAAAAGTGAAATGAACCACGTGCGAACACTCCACTAGTGTGTGTGTGTGTATATATATATATATATATATATTATTTATAAGCACTTTAGTAGGAATGACAATGGGACGGGTATTACCCAATACCCGATAATACCCGCCCCGTTAAGTATCGGGGTGGGTACGGGGCGAAATTTAATCTTATCGGGGTGGGGACGGGTTTTGGCCGCCCCGCCCCGATACCCTGTTTTTTTTTTTTGAAAAAATATTTTGTTCTCTATGAAATTTCGAAGCTAGATACTAAAAATAAAATTGACATGATACTTAGGATGACTTTTCATATAGTTTTAATTCTATTTTTTTCTATATTTTTTTAATTATTTCTTAACGGGGCGGGTAACGGGTATTTTTTTTGTACCCGCCCTGAATCACCCCCGCCCCGTACCCGATATTTCTTAACGGGGCGGGATGGGGGAAGGCATACCCGCCCCAAACCCGCCCCCATTGTCATTCCTACACTTTAGCATGTTCAGTATTCCAGAACTTTCAAAAGTAAAAATAAACACATTGATGGACAACCATGACCCCAACAAAGCAAATCAAATTCATTAATTAATTAATCAATTTTAAACACAAAATTAAAACTCCAATCCCAACCCGCCTTGCGTAATAATTGGGGAAAACTACTGTAGGGGACCTATTTTATAAAACATATTTTTCTAAGGGCTCACAAATAAAAAGTCTGAACATCCAACGAATTCAAGCCGCTATTCCCTATACGGCCAATAATCTGGATACATGTGAGAGAGAGAAAAAAAAAAAAAAAGAGGATCGATTTTCTCAAAATTGTATTGCAGAAATAACATAAAACAATTATGTTAAGAACATAGGGGAAAAATTTGTGTACTGCAAAAAAATGGATAGACAAGCCCTAGCTTCGTCATCTCAATCTACGGAGATTGCTAATTCT
Organism: Nyctanthes arbor-tristis; assembly: GCA_963692815.1. Lineage (NCBI taxonomy): Eukaryota > Viridiplantae > Streptophyta > Magnoliopsida > Lamiales > Oleaceae > Nyctanthes > Nyctanthes arbor-tristis. Next base: position 39,684 of record CAVNYN010270769.1, on the reverse strand, counting down.
ATCAATCCTGCACCTCCAGAGGATGCTTGGGTCAATACATATGAAAAGCTACTTCCTCAATGGCAATCTCTCACTAGCTCCAGCCAGGTAGCATAGTTCTCATTGTTTTTTTACTTGTGGGTTTTATTTACTTATTATTGTCTTGGGTTTTTGTAGGAGAGAAAGGAATTAGAAAATTTTCTTTTAATGGAAAATTGAGACCAATAATTTTGTATGTGTGAGCTTTGCTACACGCTTGGTTTTCTCGCAGGCACATTTTCTGTAATTTTGTGAGAATACATTTGAAATGGAGAAACTAGATGAATGGAAAGGGCCTATATAGGATCTGTCGTATTCAGTACTTCGCAACAATGATACTAAATTGGGGATTCATGTTGCATAAGTTGATGTTCCATTTTCATGATTTCTTTCAGTAAGTAACTGGATAGGTACCATTTTTCGCTTATATAATATGTGCTTTTAACACTTCGATTTCATTTAATTTGATGGAAAATGTCTTGGAGCTTGTGATAAGATGGCATCCATAAGGACTAGATAAAATAGCATCCATAAGGACTCGCTATAGAAATCCCTTCCGGAAAATCTGTCAATATGAATAATATATGATCTCTTGTAAGAAATGTTTGATTCTCATTATAATGAGGTAAGATGAATGCTGGAGATCTAATTTGAGTTTTAAATTTGTGGTTGTCATTGAGTAGTTGACAATTGGTTGTGATTATAATGGGCGATTGAAAACGAAAATCAAACATCCCTTGAGACGGAGAAGAAAAGCTTCCTTTTTTACTCAATCTAGTTTTAACTCAATAAAGTAATCCCTGTGACTTCTGAATAGAAATCTAGAACTTGAATTTAAAAGCCTTCTTGATATACCATGCACATTATCGTTCATGGCGCTGGTTCTGATTCTGAAATGCTTTGAGCTTTGTTTTCTTGGGATATTTTCTATAAAATTTATTCTACTGGAAAGTGGAAACTTATTCATGGAGAGGTTCAGAACCCCCCACCCACCCCCCAAAACCACTGTCCTCATCGCTGGGTCTGTTTGGCAGCCAACAATTCCAATTGAGATATCCAGAGTTAACCAATTTGATGCAGCGAGATTGGATGTTGAAATGTCTGCCATGTTGAAGGAACAGTTGGTTAAAGTCTTCTCATTGATGAAGGTAAAATCAAGCAGACAACTTCACCGCTCATCTATAGAAGCTTCTATGAATATATTGGAATTTGATCAGCATTTAATTTGTCTTTTCTCTTCTTTTTGAATTAGCCAGGAATGCTATTCCAATACGAACCGGAACTTGATGCTTTTCTTGAGTTTCTCATATGGCGATTTTCTATCTGGGTCGATAAACCTACTCCTGGGAATGCTCTCATGAATCTGAGGTATAGAGATGAACGTGCAGTCGAAGCAACAGGAAAAGGTTAGGAGCTTTTGAATTATTTTACTATGCTTTGATACGAACTGATTGATTTCCTTTCTGACCTTACGTTTGTAGTTTTTTTGCCCTCATTATTGTCCAAATGATTTCGCCCTTTTATGTTGATAATCCCTCCTGCTTGCATTATTGCTCAAATTCTGAATCTCTAGCATTCCTCTTTAATTAATAAATTATATTCACTTCAATAGGAAATTTTCGACATGTCATTTTGCAGTTAGAACGGGGCTGGAGGGGCCAGGGCTTACTATTGCTCAGAAGATCTGGTACTGTGTTGCAACTGTTGGCGGTCAATACATATGGGCGCGTCTTCAATCGTTTTCTGCTTTTCGAAGATGGGGTGACAGTGAGCAGGTATACTTTATTCTGCAGGATCAAATCCAGCTTAATGTTGCTTACTTTATCTCCCTCCACATGTGCATGACTGCACGTGTGTGCCATTTGGCTCCTCCATGCTTGTGTATCATTGATGAGTATGTGGCGACATTGTGACATAACAACCTCCTTGCATATGCTTTTCAGAGATCACTAGGACGTCGGGCATGGTTTTTAATACAACGTATAGAAGGAATTTACAGAGCTGCATCGTTTGGCAACCTGCTCGTATTTCTTTTGACAGGAAGGTACACTGTTCATACAAAGACTTTCCGTTCATTTGATTCTTTAAGTACATAAATTTATTATAAAGTAAACAAAGACTTAATATTTTACAAAGAAAGAGTAAATTTGAATTGATATTCTCTGAACACTATTATTACATATATCAACTGCAAGAATGAGAATGTTGAACAAGAAGTTTACCTTGTGAGAATGTGTGCTATTCATGAAAGGAAGCTTAATTGTAGAATTTTGGGGTGCAGAAGCTCTGCCTTGTTTGTCACATATAGAAAATCATCATTCAGTTTACAGTTATGTGTATATATAAATAAAAAGGGCCTGCAATAACATTGTTGCCCTGGGAAAAATTTAGTCTACCTTTACAGAATTACATTTGTATTAACAGAGCGAGCATGCTTTTCATTGTGGCTGTGCATTACTTCTATATGTTCAGTAAACAGTGAAAAGGAACTACAAGCACATTTGATTCTGTCACTGGCAAGTGGCACGTTGGTACCGTCGAATAGAGCCGTAAGGCTTAATTTTTTCATTTATGCTGTTCAAGAACTTATGAATTAGAGTTCCTTCCATGCTATACTCTTAAAAGTTATGCAGAATTAAGCTGAAGTTGGTTATTAACTTTTGATGGCATATGTGAGATATAATATATGAGGAAAGTGGGTAGAGGCATTCTTTGTTTGGGTGTTTTAAGAGTCATTTCTTTTGGAGAGAATAGGATTGTGAATATGATATGCTTTTGGCGCATAGTACAATGGAAGAGTATGTTCAAACCAAAAGAACTATGACACCGGTGATGGTTGAGAGGTTGCTGTAGTTAGTGTCTCTCACTAACTGTGCAGGTATAGGAGTCTTATTGAGAGAGCATTACAGGCAAGACTGGTCTATGGAAGCCCTAATATGAATCGTGCTGTAAGCTTTGAATACATGAACCGCCAGTTGGTGTGGAATGAATTTTCGGTAAATTTTTCTCTTTGCTTAGTTCAACTTTGTGTTTGGTTCTTTCTGATGGCTTATGCACCAGCCAGATGGCAGAGGCCCTCTCTCGACATGTTACTTTTCTCTCTCTTTGGTTCTTTACCGTCTGAAGCTGAAGTGTTTAATGCAGGAAATGTTACTGCTACTACTTCCTCTTCTTAATTCATCATCTTTCAAAAGTTTTCTCCGTCCATTCTCAAAGGACAAATCTTCAACTGCAATGGGGGATGAAGCATTATGCCCCATTTGCCAGACGACTCCAACCACTCCTTTTTTAGCTCTCCCGTGCCAGCACAGGTATTGTTTCCTGTATATAATTTTCTTTCAGATCGACAATGCTTTAGGACCGCAATTAGGGATGGCACCTGTTAATGTTTCTAGTCTCACCTATAATGTGATGATATAGTGATTGGTTCTGCACTATCTGGATGGTCTAATAATGTATTAAGAAGGGATGTGATATTGGATAACTACTTCTTAAAGAGTTGGTAATAACTTACGTACCTTGTGATGATTTTCGTAGGAGGAAACTTTTTAATTGGCCTTGTTTGGTAGGTGACCTCTTTGTTTTTACCCTTTTTATAATCAAGTAGCCTTGTTAAGGATGGAGAAACCTTCTAATTCATTGCCAATTTGGGAGCACATGGTCCTCTACTTTCTTAACTAGCAAGGAGTTGGTTGAGTATAGAAGAAAACTCAATGATATAGTTCTAATCTTCTACATAATTAAAAGAGGCACTTTCATGGGCACTATTCACACTTTTGTAGGCTTTTTCTTTTTCTTTTTACATTTTTTTTTGTAGGTCTTGCTTGTTTGTTTCTTATTTAACAAGTTTCGTTTATTTTTGTTCTTTTCATGATTATAATATTATATTATGGTGTCAAATTAAATATCTTAATGTGAACATTAATATAAGTTAACGAGTGAGAGTAAATTATAAATATATCATTCGTAAAATTATTCCAATTAAAAGAGGCACTTTAATGGACACTATCCACACTTTTGTAGGAATTTTATTTTTTTATTTTTTTTTGGGACCTTGTTTTTTGTTTCTTATTTAACAAGTTTCATTTATTTTTATTCTTTTCATGATTATGATATTATATTATAGTGTCAAATTAAATAGCTTAATGTGAACATTAATATAAGTTAACGAGTGTGAGTAAATTATAAATATATCATTCGTAAAATTATTCCAATTAAAAGAGGCACTTTAATGGACACTATTCACACTTTTGTAGGCTTTTTCCTCCCCTCCCCTGGTGAGTTTTAGGCCTAGTTTGTTTGTTTTTTATTTAACAAGTTTCGTTTATTTTTATTCTTTTCATGATTATGATATTATATTATAGTGTCAAATTAAATACATTAATACAAGTTAACGAGTGAGAGTAAATTATAGATATATCATTCGTGAAATTATCCCAATTATTATTATTTAGAGTAAATTTTTTACTTTATACTGTTTACTTCTTCTCAACATTCTTATATTTTTAAATTAGTTATTATTAGAGTTCAATAATAATATTTATAGAGGTTTTAACTTAGAACCAACCATTTGTTATAAACCAAATTCATGACGTGGCGGAATGTGATAGGACGTGTGACAGTAATTTTTTTTTTTTAACTGTGTTATAAGGTTATTATTTAACCAATGATTTGCTCCAGATTATTTTCAAATACAGTTATGTTATATAACTTATGAATTTATAATTTAATTCATTTGATTATACATTATCAATTTCAACTCGAGATCATTTTCTTATAGTAAATTAAAAAGTAATAAATATTAAATTTTCTAATTGAATTCAATTTATAAGTTCTATTAGTTATTAGTTTAATAATAATAATAATAATTATTATTATTATTATTATTTTAGTTAGGTTTGTCGTCCAACTAATATGTCAACTTTTAATGAAACATTCTAAATTACTTCAACACATATAATTATTCTTATAAAACTCATTTTATTTATTTTTAGTAAAATCTCTTTTACAATTCTAACGGACATCGTGCAGCACATGATCCCAACTAGTTTATAGAAAATTCCTCCATCCACCTCTGATCAGATTCCTTAATTTAGCAAGCTGTAGTCCTCCTTATTTTAATAAAGTCTCCTTAACTAGTTAACAAATTCTTCCACTTTCAAGAGTCAGAACTCCAAAAAACCAGAGAAGAAAAGAAGAATGGCAGTTTTGAATCCTTAAAAATTGCTCTGAGACGATGGAACAGAATGTGCTTAGTTTGTCAACCAAGTGCTCATCATCAAACCATGTTGATACAACTTTATTGTTGGCATCTCATATTTGCTTATTCTACTAAAGTACCCTATAATACTTGGGATGGATGACTTATTTTGTTCTCTGAACAACTTTAATATAATTTATTGCTGGCAGGTACTGTTACTACTGTCTTCGAACGAGGTGCTCAGGGTCTCTGTCATTTCGGTGCTCTCGGTGTAATGAGCCAGTTGTTGCCATGCAACGGCATGGAGGTTCTGTTAACAGCATTATTCAGAAAGAATGATAATTGATAATTTTTCCAAGGTGAAAGAAATGACTAGAAAGTAAAGCTACATAATTATGAAAATGTATTACAATGGCCAAAGTTGGCATTGCTATTGAATTGGGGAATGATAGTTTCCTTTTATGAAGCAAATTTGGCAGCACTCAGTCGACATTGAGTGCCTAATATTCCCATATCCTGTTCAAGGATCAAGGTGGATCCATTAAAACCCCACACTTCCCACTCAATGTTCTATTTTGGTAATTTTTTTACAGTCATAGTCCACGAGCACACTGGTGAGAGACTCAAGCTTGGAAGTTTTGTTTCAACTCATTCCGGCTTGCCTGGACGAAAATGATGTCGAAACAAGTTGTCAGGAGAAGACAGTACATTGAGGTGAGAGGATTCCTTGACTGGGAGAGGAATGGATGAACTTTGGGATCTTCAAATTAATAGTGTAACGTTTTGCAATTGGCATCTTCATCCAGAACGCGGGGGGCTCTTATTTCTGTAGCAGATTTTAAATGTAATAAGCAATTCCCCACTTGTAGAAAATTATAGGAGCTCAGGTTAGTGCTTTTTAGCCCAATGAACGATCCCAAGAAAGTGATGCTGTATTTTATTTTATAATAATAGTAATAATAAATAAATGATATGATCCCACCCCACTAACTTTACCAGTACTGTATGTATATGTTTATATATATATATATATATATAGACACACACACGTTATGTATCCTCCCAACTATAAATATATATATATATATACATATATATATGTAAGGGTTAATTTCACAAATCGTCGCCAATCTTTAGGTTAAAAACCCGTTTTGTCCCTAATTTTTTTTAAGACACTTCAAAGCCTCCAACTTTTGATAAATACACGCAAATCGTTTTTTTTCCACTATTCTATAAAATTTTTAACAAAATGATGATTATATTCCTTGAACTTTTAAAAAATTTTTAAAAAAATTTTAAAAATAATAAAAAAATAAAAAACACTCAACTCCCCCCCCCCCCAAATAAGAGTGGCCAACGGGAGTGTTGCCATTCCAGCAGCAAATTTGGAGGGGGGTTTCCCAAATTTTGGCCGATGGTTGTCGTTTTCTACGGCCAAAAAAGAGGGAATTTCCCGCCCATTTTGCACACAAAATGGGGGGAGACTCTCCCATTTGTGCTGCTAGAAATGGCAGCATTAATGGCCGTCATTCCAGTGGCCAAAAGGAGAGAGTCTCCCCCCATTTTGCACACAAATTTATTTTTGGGGAGGTGGGGGAGGGGGGCTCTTTCCATTTGTGCTGCTGTTCCGACTACCAAAAAGGGGGCATTTACTGGCCGGTCGTTGGAATGGCAGCATTTCCGGCTGCCAATCTTGGGTGGGGTGGGGTGGGGTGGGTGTTTTCTTTTTTTTTTTTAAATTTTTTATTATTTTTAAGCCTTTTTTTAAAAAAATTAAAAATATTAAGGGTATAATCATCATTTTATTAATTTTTTTTTTGTGGAATAGTGGAAAAAGGACAATTTGTGTTTATTTATCAAATGTTGGGGGATGTGGGGTGTTTTAAAAAAAGTTGGAGACGAAACTGGTTCTTAACCCAAAAGTTGGAGACGATTTGTGAAATTAACCCTATATGTAACGGAGTCGCCTACCATCATATTTATCCCATTCTTATACGGTGGGATTGTCAGCTCAATAGATAACAGTATTATTAGTTAATTGGAGATGTGTGATGGACTCCTGATTTGTGCATATTGTGATAATTATTTATCACACTATTGTCTTCACCATATCTTGGCTTTTCTTCGTAATCCCTTGGTTATGTCTACACAGTTACTTTATCAATCATAATATGGCTTTACCCTGTTATATATTATTCCTTGTATGAGTTGTGTTATTTGAATAAAAACATATACATGCACAAAAATTTTCTAATTGGTTAGGTGGGTATACATTGGGACTTCTAGAATAATTGTGTACACATGGCATGATTTTTTTTATTTTTTTACCACCTCAAATCACTTTTAACTCAGTTTAAGTCGATGGTATATAACTACATATTGTGCTACATGTCTATTTTGTCAAACTTTTGTTTCATTTTTTTTTTAATTTTATTTTTTATTTTGGTGTCTAAATAGAATTGTTCTCCACTTCTCCTTGTATGGTAGTATATATATTTACACTTAATGCTATTTTACCAGCTAGACATTAATAGCAAGAAACTGGGAAGAAGTTTTTGTCAAATATCTACTATATTATATTCTTGTAAGTACTTAATAACAATATCAAACTTTTTGTTCTTTCATCTTTGTTTTGGAGAAAGACAAAACACCTAACATTAAGACATTCATTAATCCTAACCTATGAATAGAAATACCTGATTTAATCCGAAAACGCCCAACTTAATTCAAGGAGAAATAAGATGGAATATAACATGCGAAACAAATTACTTAAAACATTAGTTACTTATTATATATGCATTCTATTAATTAATTATTATCTTGTCTTGTAATAATTTGCGATAAGTATAAGCGAGCATCTCCAGTATAGAAAAAACTCGAGTACATTTATGATATCTAGCCAAATTAATCGTACCCTAGCTAGCTCAAACAATTATTTGAGTTTATAGACGCACCCCAATTCGAGGAAGTAATTAGCTCCACAAGCAGTTGTTTTTTTGGCCTGGAAACACTGGGTCACCAGCTTTATTTATCCCACTTTATGATAAAGCTAAAGCAAGAATAGAAAAACAATAAATAAACGAAAGATGGAAGAAGAGGAAACATTTATAATGGTTTCTCCACCCCCACACCCCTACCCCAGTATTAAAGCAGCAACTATGTTGCCAAAGACATGAAATTTTCCTCAGCCTCTTCTGAGAAAGCAAAAACAACCCTGAAAAAGATTCAACAAAAGCTATTTTTTTTTTCATGTAGAAAAAGATGACAAAAAAAAGTTATGAAAGAGAGATGTGATCTTTGTTTCTTGTAATTATATTCGAAGCGTTTGGGAGTCTGAATTTGAAATCTTGGAGCTAGTAACAAATGATGGCTGAAAACCCTAATTGGTGGAGCATTAATGGCATGCATCCACAATATCCCCAGTTTCAGCAGCAAATTTCTTCCAGTCATTTATCCTCAGCGGCTTCTACTTCCCAACATTTGTATGGATCTTCCAATTCACTTTATTCCACCTCTGCACATCATCCAAATCAAGATTTTCCTCTACGGTCATGGAGCCAACTACTTCTGTAAATCTCTCTCTCTACCTCTACATGCACACGCACACACATATGCACTATGTATATCTACAGTTCTTTACTATATATATATATATATATATATTCATGGCAGTATAGGAAGGGTTTCGGGGATGGGGGGAAGGGTTTCTGGGATAGGGGGTCTCAGATTTTTGGATTAATTAGCCCTGGTCCTAATTAGCTGGAGCAGCATATGGCTACTTTCTCAATAATATTCTTCGTTACAGTTTTCTCAAAGCTCAACTAAGAAGTAGCTTAAAAACGATCTGACCTCAAGTCTCATCACCACCAGTGTTCACAGAAAGTCTTTTGCTTCGTGAGAATGAAGGGGGGGGGGGATCTCAGTACCCTCCTTGAAAAGTGCATGTTAAAGTTGAATTTGAATTAATAAAAGTGTCAATATTTCTAGTGCTTAATTGCTTTTAGATGGCCCGAGGTTAATTTGTTCTGTTGGTTTGACTCATCAAATAATTGTACTTTTTCAGGGCTGGATTGACTGGTGATGAAGATAGGTTGGGTTCCACTTTTTTGCAACAGAAGAAGTTGGAAAATTGGGAAGACCAAGTTTTGAACTCATCTTTTAGGGTTCCTGTTCTTGATATAAAGCAAGAAAACGCTCATTTTTTGGGACATGTAGATGATGAATATCAGGCCTGTAAATCCTCCAATTGGACTCAAATCCTCCCAGTTTCATCCCCTAATTCCTGTGTAACAAGTTTAAGCAACAGCATTTTGAATTTCTCGACAGCCAAGGCAACCCAAAAGAATCAAAAACCAGATCCGTATTCATCTGATCAGGTGAGGAAAAATTCAAAAGTTTCATCAAATAAAAGTATTAGGGTGTCAGGTTATTCAGTTTTTTTTTCATGATTATTTCTCCTTTTTGAATTCAAGTGTAATAGCACGAGCACTGCCGGTGGGGTATCTAAGAAACCTAGGGTTCAGCAGTCATCTACTAAACCAGCTTTGAAGGTCAGGATGTATACATCGATCTCTAGCTAGCTGTCTTCAAAACCCTATCAGATTCTTTATAATTGCAATTATTGTTTGACTCGAATTCATGATCAAATAACTGTAATCTTGATATATATATATATATATATATATATATATATATGCAGGTAAGAAAAGAAAAGTTGGGTGATAGAATAACAGCGCTTCACCAAATTGTTTCCCCGTTTGGAAAGGTAATTAATTAAATTGCTGATCAATATGTGCGCTTGAATATTCTCTGCTGGATGAGCCCATGCCAAAGACACTGATCAATGCTGAACACTGAACAAATCAAAGTAGTTACTATAATTTAAGATGAAACCCATAATATATATTCCAAAAGAAAAGGGTCTAGCTAGTTTTTCGCTTTTAATCTAATATTTCTCCATCTGGCATGGGCTTGTCTTTTAAGATATATTAGAGAAATTAATTAGAAAAAGAAAGACTTTTAATTCGAAGAAGATGACTTGGATCCTTGTGGCTTGTTTCCCTTTTGCAGACTGACACTGCATCTGTCTTGTCCGAAGCCATTGGTTACATTAGATTCCTTCAAGCTCAAATTGAGGTAAATTAAATTAAAATAATCTGTTTTTAATTACCGTTTGCTAAGAAGTGGTTACCTTGAATTCAGGCACTCTGCACTCCGTATAAACGCAATGCATCAGGAAACACAAGTCACCCTCATTCTGTAAGTATCCAATATACAAGCCTACTCACATTTTCCAATGCAATAACAATATTCTCATTTTGTCCTCTCTATTTTGTATCTCAAATAAATGATTAAACAAGCCACACTACTGACACCTCGCACGATACAAAATTTCTCACTTGTCAATTGAGCTTTTTTGAAGTACAAAAAATTAGTATATATAACTAGATATCATCACTTAATGTATATACCTATAATAACAGTCAAATTATGGAACTTTAGTGATGATGAAGATCAACATAATTTTTCCCCCCCGCAGGTTCAAGAAAGGAATTGTTTATTTCCTGAAGAGCCAGGACAAGTAAGCTTTATTGGATCCATCACTTGCCTAAAGTGGCTTTGAATTGTAAAATAAAGCATGAAGTGTCTTTTTTTCCATTAAACAAATTAAAGTTTTCCCTGTGAAAAATAATAAGTTTTTCAGCTTTATTGATGCAGTAATTACACACTAGCTAGTTATGGACTTGACTAAATAATTAATTAAAGTTCCAAAATAAATATTCATCTAATTTTCTTCTTTCTTTTTCCTGCCCCTTCCCAATTTTTTATGCATGGTCTCCATATATTTAGTTCTTCTATCAAGTAGGTGGCTATGAAAGGAGAGGGGCATCAATTAAGCTGGTAAGTTTCTTCCAGCTGATCGCAAGAATTCGATCAAATATTGATTTCACAGAAATAAATAAATAAATTTCCTTTTTAATTATCACCATCAGGGGAAACAAGGGCAAGGCAAGGAGTTGAGAAGTAGAGGGCTGTGCTTGGTTCCTGTGTCTTCCACTCAACATATGGTAAATGACATTAATGGAGTAACTGATCATTGCTGGAATCCAGCTGATCTCGGTGGAGGCTTGATCTGAATTAGTATATGTTGCTTCTGTTGAACTTCATCATCTATAAACCTAAGTAGTAATTTTTTGTGGGGAAGAGACACCTTTTTCATTTAACATTTGATCCCGTCCCGTCCCCTTCAGACGAGGTGGTTCGATCAGATAATGATTTCCTTGTAAGCTAGCTCCATGCATGCTTTAATTGCCCCGGGGATATATATATTAATTGCTATAACATCATAGGCAGTCAGTCTTCAAATTAAGATTGACTGCTATTGATGCTATTATGCACAATATATTCCATTGGGGATCATGATGCAAATATATGTGCTTTCCTGCATGGAATTATTAATTGCAAGAATTTCATTTACATTTGAAATATTATTTCTTGAATTTCCCCTTATAAAATTTATGCTTACTATTACCATTTCCTATGCTTCATTGGCTAGTCTCCGATGATACATCAGTTAAATTTATTCTTCAATTAATCCATGCCAAATGTTTATTGATACTTATGAATCGTGACAAGACACAGACTCAAAGCATATATTAGAGGGTACATATATAGATATATGTTTGATAATTAATTAAATCGTCAACTATAAATTCTTGATAATTGTCTTCCTGGTTAATTAATGGTTATTTCAAGTTCTTTTTACATTACCTTACTACTCAAAAAAAAAAAAAAAAAGAAACCTTTGTATTTCTAGTTGGTACATATATATCGTATCAAAAAAATAAAAAAATAAAAAAATAAAAATTGGTACATATATATTTTGGTCAATTTCGAACTTTTTATTGTGGGATTGTGGAAAATGAAATGAGAGCTGGGACCTTGGTTCAATCGCAATCCTGCTGTCAGAAATTCATCACAGCTGCACCTTCTTAATTATAAAAATTTCATTTCATTTTTAAAATGGGAACTATTCACTTTTTGATATTAATCCACTTGTTTTCCACTCGCAAAAAGAACATGATTAAGAAACAAAATTACATGGTTCATATGGTACTAAATATATATTAATATATGGATTGCTTAGTAAATTAAGTAATTAATTGATGGTCGACTGCAAATGGGAAATCTGAGTGGCTAATTAAATTTTATAAACAAAATATTGATAGGTCAACACCAGAATCATCAATTCATAATGTACTAAAATATCAAAAACATGGCTTGTCTGCTTATGCTTTTCAAAAGGGCCTTAATTTTCATGGAAAGCAAAGAAAGTGACATTGATGCTACCCCCTTGCAAAATTATCTTATCGAAAACTTTAAAAATGAGTCCGTCACCTCCGTCCTCAAATTCGATTTTGTAAGTTTAAAGAAACATAACATGTGAAAAGACTAGCAATTTGAGAACCATCAATGATTTCTACCATATGCCCAAAATTGAAAGTTGAACGATGTAACCAACACCCTGCATCAAAAGGACAAAAAGGGAAAGAATGCTTTCATTGAGAGTCGAACTCAAGACCTCCCGCTTACTAAACGGGTGCTCTAACCAACTGAGCTATGAAAGCTGGTTGTCAAAGCACTTTTGAAATTTAATATTTAAAAGGGATGTGGAAAAAACCAACTTGAATTCAACAACAATAACACTTGATTTTATAGAAGGAAAGTGCATCCTCAGGTAGTCTAGGATAGGAACAAACCATATAACGTTAATTTTTCACTAACAAGGGTACGCGGGGAAATTCCTCATAAAAGGATTTTTCTCTTCTTAAATAAAAGAAGGTTGCCTCAAATTCGAACCGAATATGAGTTATTATTCCTTGATGACTAGCATTCGTGTTCTATGATGGGGATGTAATCACTACTATTAATATTAAATTAAATTGCATAATTCCTTTCCAATTTGGTTGACGTCCAAATTCCATTAAATTAAAGATTCTAATTAGTATATATATGTAAGTGCATTTATCCAAGGAAATATATAACATTTCATGCCCTGTAATATATATATATATATATTGATTTATTAAGCATTCATTTACATGACTAGTTAGAAACCTATCAATGGGCATCAGCTTACTACTTTGTTCATTTCCCCCCTACGCAAAACTTTGCAAAGTCATTATATATTTCAAAATGATACAGAATCGAGAATCGAGATTACATTTTCCTTAAAAAAGGAAAAAAAAATAAAAATAAATCGAATCTACTAAAGTGCTAAGCAAGTCTGATCTGCAACTGCAAGCAAGGTATCCAGGGCATGTTTTGTTTGCAATACTGGGCGGATCTTGTTTGTTGTAGGGCGGGTCGAGTCCTATACACATATCAAACATGTCCTCATAGTTTATCTTCAGCTAGGTTCTTCTTCAGCTCTTTCTTGTTTACCTGAAATCAGGAATGGGAGGCACAATTAGAGCCCTCTGTGGCAATAAGCATATGGGACTTGGAGGTTGCGGGGGTCAAAAAAACAGGGTCTACGGGAAGTGAGATTTGACTTAATTCACCTTTCCCATGGCATTACGAGGCAGAAACTCCCACAGTAGCAAGCGGGTCGGTATCTGGAAAACAAAGGGATCAGCATTGACGACAACAATAACAAAGAAGATGAACAGAACCTCTTTGATAATGCGGGGAAATCAAAAGGCACTGGCTTCCCTCAAAAGAATATAATGAGAACATATACATTAACAAAAATGAATCATCTGAAGGAGATCAAAAGAAGCCGTGGGAGGAAAAGATATCAGCTCCAACACTGCGTTGAGGGCAATACGCTGTACCTTGTACGGTGCAAGTTTCTCTTTAGCCCATGTGGAAAGTTCTTCCAAAGTCAAAGCAGGCTTCAGCTCTTCGTCTCGTTTTCTTTTCAGCTCAACCGCAGGCACAACTATTGCACAAACAGCCTCCCCGTAATCTTTATCAGGTAAACCCAACACGCAACATTCTGCAATAGCTGGATGCTGTACCAAACAAAGTAAGTCAGAATTTCAAAATAAGTAATTTACTTATTTTTAATTTTGAGCAACAAAATATCTACAAACCTCTAAGAGGACAGCTTCAATTTCTAGTGCAGATAACTTGTATCCACCAACCTTCATAATGTCAGCATTAGTACCTAAATAATGAATACATAGACATTATTTTCGCAACCAACACTCTGGATGAAAGTCAATTAAAGCAGAGACACCAAGTTGAGGCAAAAATCAGTGCCATAAGCAAGTAATTATATTATTGGCAACGACAACCGCATAGCCAATTCTTTCGACATGGATATGACAAATATGAAAAGATAAAATAAACTTACGTCCCAAAATGATGTAGTATCCATCTTCATCCACTCTAGCAGAATCACCTGTCTTGAAGAATCCATCATCAATAAATGACTCCTTAGTCACCTGACAAGTGATAGCAGAAGTAAATTGTTAAAATCTTCTAAGAGAAATTTCAACTTCAAATAACAAATTTAAGAAAGATGCAACTGAATTACCTCTGCAAGCTTCCAGTATCCCTTAAATAATGAAGGACTCTTAATGCAAAGTTCGCCAACTTCTGCATCACCACTCCCATCTTCTGCAAGGATCTTTGCCTATCACAGGAAATGAATTTTTACAAGTTCTATAAGGCATACAGCTACACGTCAAAATTATATAATGTTGAGTTTAAAATAAATAAATTAATCATGATCCTCATAAATTGTGGAGGAAGAAGTCGAATGATGATTCACTTAAAGATTAAAAAGGAAGAATTACAAAACATGTGGTACAACAAATACTTGCCATAACAAATTAGGCACATACCACACACACTTTAAACAAATACTCACCCTAACAAATTAGGAACATACCACACTCACATAATTAATACACAAACTCTCTGGAATCTGGAACGGGTGCATAAAAAATTCTTTCATCAGACGCAGAAATTGCTAGATGTTTGTTCCAACTTATTTAGAGAGGAGAAAGGGGGGGGGGAATCACTAACCTGCACACCTGGAAGTGGCTTGCCGACAGTGCCTCCTTTCCGCTCACCTTTTAAGGGATTAGAAATCCCCATGACAAACTATGATCAAAGAACCATTAAGTATAGACTAGGAAAGAGTTTTACTCTTCACAGATATATCTATTCATGGCTTAAATGGAGCCAGTCCACATACCTCAGTCATGCCATATCTTTCCAGAAGGCGATGTCCGGTGATGGATTCCCATTGTTGCATAATGGGAAGAGGGAGAGCAGAAGATCCGCACATCTGGCATATAAAGTTTGAGGATTTGATAGAGTGAGAAGACAAGAGAGATTTTAATAAAATAAAATAAAGAATAGAGGCAGTCAAATATTGATTAAGTTAGAGCCAAAACATCACCCACACATATTATAACTCTACGGTCTACTTGTATATTTTCCCATATGAGGCTCAACTAGGAAAAATTCACAAGCTAATTACCATGAGACGCAACTTTCTTGCAGCCGAAGCAGAAGCAGCCTGTAATTCTGGATCCATAGCTTCATATCCTTGTAGTAGACGTGTGTACATGGTTGGAACCTAAGTAACAGGAAAAACAGAGAAGATGATAATTATGATCTCTAGAATACCAAATGATCCCTATAAATGGACAAGTTTGTTGAATTTGACCACTTGAATATCTCAAGTCTATTTCCTCAGTAAAAGATTTCTGAAAATAGAACAATCTAACTAGTGTATATCAGGAACTCAACTTACTCCTGTAAACACACTTATAGCATCATCAGCTTTGGTTTCATCATTTGGATAAGATTCCTGCCATCTCTGCCAGATTCCCCTCACACTGAATTTTGGCATGAACTCGACCTTACAAAACATTAACAGATACAATATAATCAGCTGGAGTGCTGCAAGTAAATAGAATTTAAAATGAAGGATAACTGTTGCATCAAAACATCAATATGATACTGCCGAATTATAGCAAATGTGAAGCTGAATATGAGAGAGGTACCGCTGATCCCGCATAGAGAGGTGCCAATAAAGCATTAAAGAGTCCATGAACATGTACAGCGAAGTTAAGATCAACGATGGATTGGAGTTTCTAACCATATCTTTCAGAATGTATCAACTGAACAAAATTTATATGCAACTAAATTTTAGGTAATAACACAATAATTACTAAGGCCAAATTTTAACAGAGTAAAAAAGAGAATTGTCTGGATATGATGTAGTGGTAGACAGTGCAAGAATTGATCACTGGATATATATCCCCATGCATCCTTTAACATTCGAACCTGAAAGGATAACAAAAACCTAACATCAGTTGTCAGGGATACAAAATTGTTCCAGAACTAATTT
Organism: Nyctanthes arbor-tristis; assembly: GCA_963692815.1. NCBI lineage: Eukaryota > Viridiplantae > Streptophyta > Magnoliopsida > Lamiales > Oleaceae > Nyctanthes > Nyctanthes arbor-tristis. The sequence continues at coordinate 23,092 of CAVNYN010270769.1, read as the reverse complement.
CAAATGAGATATTAACAAATAGCTGGATGTGGGGATTTCAGTTTCTGCAAGCATATAAAAGAAAACAGCTAGTACTTAATTCATTTTAGCAATTATTACTAATTACACTATAATGAACTAAGTGAATTACTAACTACAACACATAATGCACAGATAACAATAAATTTTCATATAATGATGATAATTGAAGAAAATTTTAAAAATTAATAATTTTAATGACTAATGGAAAGCATGTGGTTGTTCTTCCATTATTTTCATCCTAGAAACTAAAAATATTACTATGTTGAGGTCATTACGAGTAATAACTCTCTAAGATTTAGTAAAAACTTAAAAGTGCTTTGCAGAAGACTAATTTTTGCAAACAGGAAAAGACCCAGCTAAACACTGACTTTATTCAAGATCCAAGAAATAATTCACAATTGAATCTGGTTTAGTACAAATCCTAAATAACGCCAGTTCTATTTTGACACATCCAAAGCTTTTGATTGTAAGTTAAAAAAATCTATTAATTCCTAATAGAAATTAAGTGCAAATGAGTACCTGGGCTAAGATGCCTTTGTGTGTGTGGACAACTCCTTTCGGTTTACCTGTTGTACCACTGGTATATATGATCAATGCTGGGTCATTGCCTACATTTAAACATTTAGTCAAAGCTGGGTTATGCAACATATAATATCATGTAAAATCAAAATGCAACAGACCATTTATGTGCATGGAGACTTCAATACCTTGAAAAGAGTAATCACCACCTGTTTCTCCATTTCTCATGCCATCATGCTCCGTAGAGCCTGAATATATACTTGAAACATGAGGAATTAGAGACAATGGAGCACCAGTTCTAGCTGAAACAATTTCCATAAGTTCTTGATGATCTTCAGTACTCAGAATCATGGCTATATCCTAAATGCAAATTGACAGAAAAGCTTCAATTATTGGATGCAAAAGAACAATCATATCACCATGTATATGACGGTGATAGTTGTCTGAACAAAAGAATGAGGGAGAGTATAAACAGCAAGCACCGGTTGCTAGTAAAAATAGATACAAATGATAGATTTTTAAGAGCTTTAGGGTTTAGATCAATACAATCTGTTTTACAGTTTATAGCCATTAACAGAATCAATAATGGAACTTCCTTTGCCGGCCTTATAATATGTGATTGCTAAACTACAAAAAAATTGTCTTAATAGACCTGAACTAACTGCAGATGAGATGATGAGATACAGGATTTAAGGAACAAACCGAGTCATTCATCACATGCAGTAGCTCAGCTTCCGGGTAGCTGAGTGCAAGAGGGACTGCAACACACCCACTGAGCCAAGTTCCTAGGACTCCAGCAACAAATTCAGCAGAAGGTTTAGCAACAATTCCTATTCTTGACCCACCAAGATGTTTATTTTCTCTGAATCCATCAGCCTGCAAAAGAAGTTTTCGTTTGTGTTCTGTTACACTTTGAAAATAGTGTTACACTTTGAAAATAGATTCGAGCTAGCAAATTGAAAAAGAAAAAGAAAAATTTGTCCTCTCAAAATGCTGAAAAGTTAAAAAGAAAAAAGCAACCAGTCAGACGAGAAAGTTGCATCATTCCTTTACAGTGCCAGGTCAAGGATCCATTTAATGGAACTGCAGAAAAGGAATACTGAACCACGTACAGGTATAGCATCCTCTTGTATTGGCTTCAAGGGAATTCTATGTAAATGGCATGTTGCAGCTGAATACATTGAAAGATACAAGAGAGAGAAAAATGTTCAACTCACAGTTTTCAAATCAGCATGGCATAACAAAGTCGATATCTTCTGAGCAGATACAATCAGTTGACGGTAAGTGTAACTTTTATGATCAGCTCTTATGGCAATACTATCTGGAGATGCAAATGCTGTGCTGGAAACTGCTTTTACAAGCTCCATGGGTAAATTATTTACTGAACCTGTAAATTGGATCCAAAAAACAGAGTCACATACCATATAACACGAAATTAGGAAGGAAACCACTCATGAATTCTTCATGAGAATCTACTAGTTTATTCAATATTTTTACCACTAAAAGGAGAAAAAATCAGATATACTTATTTTAGCTGACCGTTAGAAGGATAAAAAAAATTTTTGGAAGAGCTGGTGGCTCCAAGAACAAGCTCTTAATATATGATCATCCAACTCAGGTTTAGTTATAGCCTTCACTTATTTATGAACAATTCGTTGGACATTAGTAATTGTAAGTACCACTAAATATACTAATTCCAAAATAAATACTTAATCAATGGATGGTATCCAATTTCCAATCAAGAACGGCAATTAACAGAGCAAAAAACCCCAAAAAAAAAGAACTTGTCTTATATACCCATTTGGCCACCCAATAAATAACAAACACAAAAAACCAACATGCAGCATTTACCATTAAAGTCCAATTCATTCATCTCAAGGATCCAATTAACTAAAGATCAACATCTTCAGCTTAAATAAACTAAATAATATTAAAGAACTTACCAGAAGAGAAGGACCGAAACCGATTGGAACACCAAAAGTTGCGATTTTTATTAATCTGAGAGAAAAAATGCAGAAAGCAGAAAAGTCGCACGAGGCCGGGAGAAGAATAGTAATCTGGAGTAGAGAAGCACGATCTAAGTCCAAGGTAGATGGTCTTAAATTTAAATACGCACATGGTAGGTTGTGGGTTCCGCCGTTGGCCTTTTGGATAGTCACAGATTTATTGTATCACTGTAAAAAAGTTTGTCCATATTCGTTAATGGTCCCACTGAAAGTGAGATTCTGTGCGGTTAATTAATGGGTCTTATGGGTTTTCGGTTCAACCGATAAATCGAGAGGAGGACGAAGGTAAGGTAGGTAGGTTGGTGCTTGAATTGGTGGCCCGGCGGGGAACGCTGAGGTTAGGTGGCTGGCACGAGTGTTAATACAAAACGGAAGGAAAGGGCGGCCATTTACGTGAGCACTTACGTGCAAGCTTTAATGAAGTTGATCTTTTTAGTTGTGGGCATTATCAAGGGGCCGGCCGTGGGTCCAAAAAGAAGAGCCGACCGGGATGCAACCCGTGGCATTGGAGATTTTCCCATTGGCTTTTCAATTCTAAGAAGGGTGGATTTCGGATCATTTTCATTATTATTTAAAATTTTTTAATTTTAATAATCAAACCCCACTTTGTTGATTGCAAAACTTTAAAGTATCTCCAATATAATGATGTGAATGTAAAATTTGAGTAGCTAATGTGTAAAGGAAAAAAATAATTTATTAATAAAATCATCGCATAGTAACATTTAAGTAGTCTGGTGTGTAAAGGGAAAAAATGACTTATTGATAAATTTATCGCATAGTAAAATATAAAATACATCACTAATGATGATATCTTTTTTTGAATGGAATATTTTGAATCAAATTAGACACGAAATGATTGTCCTTACCACGTGATTTGATGCTTAGTGCTCTAAATTGAACTATGCTTGGGGCATCAGTTCTTTTGTGGGTGGGAAATAATAGGAAGAATCACCCATTTGAATTTTCTTTTCCCCATAAATGCAAGAAATTCCATCTTTGAATCTCGCAATTCTGCGAAGGAGTTAGTCAATTGACTAAAATTGTCGATGATGTTGGAATTGTATTTTTTTTCATTCAACAATGTCACATTGATGGCTTGTGATGGAGTGTTAGTTAAGGTTAAGAATTTGGGTTTGAGAGTCGAAATGGATTTGAATTCTTGAAATGTTAATGAAAAGTTCAATTTGGATTTAAGTTCCTGAGAATTAGTTGTCAATAAACATATTGGACTTCCAGTTCAAGATAATTAGTGATAACTAGTTGTTAATGATGATGGAACCTCTCCATCTCTGTAAAAAGAGTGTTTCAGCATGAAGTGCTTCCTGGTTCTTGAGGTTTATTGAAGAGTAAGATGGTACTCTAAAGCATAGTGAGTGTACTTATAATTGTAACTTGGGATTTTGATATGAGTGAGAAATCTATATGATTTTTGACTATCCAATTTTTCATACAGTATGTAAATTCCTGTCTTTGACAATAGGCCGTTTTCCTCCGCAATCTCATAGTATGCAATCTAAACAAATTCCTTGTCAATTACTCCCTTGGTGCTGCAAATGTATTTCACTATTCTTTTTTTGTCCTTCTCAATTTATATTATACTTTCCCTGATTAATTTTTTAGTTTTACAATATACTTTTATTAATTAATTGTGCGTAGCAATGAACAATAATAATAAAACTAACCATATATATAGTAATGTTCAAACACTTCCCGGAGGTGCTTGAAGATTTTTCAACCATATATACTATTAAATTTGTTGTCAAAATAAGAGAAAGAAAGAATAGATGAATAATTATATATAAAGATGTGTGTATTATTCTCAATATAAGAGGGCTATTTATAGACTTACAATACTCAATGAAGTCTTGGTGGACAAGTAAAATACTCTTGAAGTAGTGACCAAGATACGATGGCTATTAGAGTTCTAGGGTTAGTCATTCATACTAAAATATATTTACAATACTCCACCTTGAATGACTATCTATATATTAACTGCCTCGTTAAAAACCTCGTTTGGGGAAAAACTCAATGAGAGAAAAACTTACTAAATTAGGGAAAAAAGTACAGTTACTTTCAGAGTATCAATGTGCTGTATTGTTAAAACCTTGTCAGGAAAACTCAGTGGGACAAAACCTGAATGAAGGAAACAGAGTACAGCTACTCCCCCTGATGTTGATCACTGCAAATCTTTAAGTCAGCGCATACCAATTTGATGTATCAATTTCATGAATATAGATGTTGGTAATGCCTTTGTGAATAAGTCAACCACGTTATCACTTGAACAAATATATTGAATATCGATGTCGCCACTCTTTTAAAGTTTATATGCATAGAAGAACTTGAGAGAAATATGATTTATCATGTCACCTTTGATATAGCCTCATTTGGGAGAAATATATCGTCCATGACGATATTTTCTCTTTCCCATAATTTATGAGATAACAAATAATTTATTGAAATCTTCATTATTTTTGGACGCGGGTAGTTCTTTAGGAACTACATTACTTTTATTTGATTGATTAATTATTTTTTCAGTGTTTGGTTATTGTCTTGTACCTTTTTTTTCCTAGGTACAGAATCTTTAGAACCAATTGGTCGACCACGCTTTTGGCGTACTTTAGATTCATTTGCTATAACAACATGTCCTTCAGGGACATCAATTTTCGCTAGAGCATTAACTTCCGATATATGAGATTGTGTCACTTTTCTTGTATCAAAAAAAGCATTCAGCAGTTGATTTGCAACTTTTTGCAAATGAATGATTCTTTCAACCTCTTGTTCACATTGATTAGTGCGGGAATCAAAATGTCACAGATTTTTTTCATTCCAAGAGAGATCATGATACTTTTGTGGATGTAGTTTTATCCCTCCTAATGTTGGGACCGTCATTTCATCACAATGACAATCTGCAAATTTTGCAGTAAATAGATCACCAATTAAAGGTTCTAGGTACCTTATAATTGAAGGCGAATCAAATCCAACATATATTCTAAGCCTTCATTGGTGACCTATTTTGGTTCGCTGTGGGGGTGAAATTGGTACTTGCACAATACAACCAAACATTCTTAAATGAGAGACATTAGGCTCTCGAGCAAAAGTAAGTTGCAAAGGAGAATATTGATAATAAGTTGTTGGCCTAATACGGATCAACGCTGCATCATGTAATATAGTATGACCCCAAACAGAAGTTGGAAGTTTTGATATCATAAGTAATGGTCTAGCAATTAATTGGAGACATTTAATAAACAACTCTAACAAACTATTCTGAGTATAGACATGAGCAACTGTATGTTTAACTTCAATTTCGATTGCCATACAATAATCGTTAAATACTTGAAATCTAAACTCACTGGCATTATCAAGACGAATTTTCTTGATTGAATAATCAAGGAATTGAGCTCTTAATTTTATTGTTTGAGCAAATAGTCTAGCAAATGCTACAATTCTAGTAGAAAGCAAGCACATAGGGGACCATCTATTGGAAGCATCAATTAATATCATAAAATAACGAAATGGTCAACATGGTGGGTGTATTGGCCCATATATATCTCGATGAATCTTTTCTAAGAAAGTTGGAGATTCAATATTAACATTCGTATTAGAAGGCTTAATGACTAACTTGCCTTGGGTACATGCAATGCATGAGAAATCATTTGTTAAAAGAATCTTCTAGTTCTTTAGATTATGCTCATGTGAGTTGTTAATTATTCGGCGCATCGTAGTCGCTCCTGGATGCTCAAATCTATCATGCCAGAGCATAAAGCTCTTTGGGTCAACGAACTTTAGGTTTATGACGTGGTTTGCCTCGATTGCTTTTATGAATGTATAATACATTCCCGATGACAGTGCTGAGAATTTTTTTCTTTATCTGCTAATAGTTAGATACAAAAAAACTTATGCAAAGATACTCATTATTATCTTCTTATATCGTCTCAATATGGTATCCGTTGCAGTGTATATCTTTAAAACTCAGCAAATTTCTCTCAGATTTGATAGAGTAAAGTGCATCATCAATATTAATTTAGTATTATTTGGTAAAATAATACAAGCTCTTTCTGAGCTTTCAATGATATTAGATATAGCTAATATAGTATTAACATTATCCTCAACTAATGTTAATTCTAAAAAATACTTTTTGTCTTGAAGAATGATATGTGTGGTTACACTATCCGCTAGACAGATATCACGATAATCCTTTATCAATCTTAGATGCAATAAGGAAAAATATGCGAATCGTACTGATAACGTGTTGTGAAAATAAGATAAAGAAATAATAGATAAATAATTATCTGTAAAGATGTGTGTATTATTCTCAATATAAAGGGACTATTTATAGACTTACAATACCCTTGGTGGGCAAGTAAAATACTCTTAGAGTGATGACCAAGATACAACGGCTATTAGAGTTTTAGATTAGTCATTCATACTAAAATATATTTACAACAAAATTGTACTTTCACAATAATATTAATTTTAGTTTTGACACAAATGAGCCAAAGATGCCCATGTTTATTGCATTCTTGAACAGAATTCGCAAACATTCTATCATTAAACACATACAATCTCTTAGCTTGATTCACAATTTTCATCTTAACATGGCTTGATGAGGAGAAGGAGGTTTGTTTATCTTTTCATTACTATACTGCTATATCTCTTTTATGTTGAGCTAATTTTCATCTGAAAAAATGTACACTTTGAAAAAAGTTGTAATAAAATGTCATCTGATGTTTCTGCAATGCTATAATCTCATACAAAGGCTTGGTTATGTATTTGGGTTCTTCAAGGTTGGGACCTAACCATCCTCATTATGCACAGGCATTTGAGTTGGGGAATTAGGAGGCAAGTTACTTTAACCACACAGTTGAATTCTATCATTTTAAAACACGCTAATTAATGCTTGTGATGATATCACGTCGATTTTGTATAATTTTTGATGATATGAGTAGCTACACTAGATTTCAGCCTTTTTGTGAGCATAACATGCTATAAACTGGATGCAGATTCTTTTCAGCAAGGAAGCTGGACCAGTTGATGCTGCTTTGATTCAACTTGAAAGATTGGATCTAACATTCCTGTTCTCTTTCTCTTGATGAAACACGAGCCTTTTTAATTGATTTTCTTGATGATTGTGAGGTCTCAGTTACTCCCTCCAAAGTCCAAGGGCGAGTTAGCATCGTTGTGGAGAGTCTTACAACAATAACTCGTAAGATTTGGCCTATCGTGCAGAATATTACAGCCTGCATATCTGAGTTAAGAAACGACAGTAGAACGAGTGTCACTAAATAGACTTTTTTGTAGTTTGACAGTGCAAACTTTTCCCATCTTGATCTTATATATTCTCAAAGGCAGATATCTGCGAACTTATGTAGTGATTATTATGATGTATGGACTCCATTTTTCCTTCATTGACGCATTTGAATAAAATAACTCAATTTGACAAAACCATGAAATAATAAAGCAAATTTACTGAGGAAATTCAAATCTCAAGTCCCTCATGATAAAGAAGAACAGAGGAAACAATAAAAACAGTTCCTCCAAAGCATCAAACTAGCCATAAACAAATAATGGCCTCAATTTGATGAAATCACAAATCCTACTAACTTGGATCCACCAGGGGAAAAATGGTAAAAAAGAACATTTTTTCCGCCTAGATAGATCCTAGTACCGGCATCTTGGCATGTTTACATGATAGTACAGCAGCCCCTGTCTTCATAGACCAAGGGCGGGGCAGGTGGACGCATGTGAGCGTAGGATGACTCTAAACAAACCTCTTGAAATGCCTGCCGGAAAGGATAATACCGACCATACTCATCGCAACTACTCGTCATCTGGTAGCAGTGTGGATTATTAGTATAGTTATTATGCAGAAATAAGTTTTCTGAACATTGGCCATATTGGAACCAGCATACTTCTGCATTTTTTCCTGCTTTTCCAAGCTTTTTCAACAGTTTGTTTGGGTTTATCACACCTGAGACTTGCACGGTGCCATATTCATCCATTCTGAAATTATTTACTCCTTCAATTATATACCAGAAAAGAACCATGTAAATAAATATATTTTCAAAATAAAATGAAAGTTTGATTTGACAATAGTTAATTAGCTATTATTGTATTTTACCTCTGGTACTGGAAAGAACTCCCCTAACTGCCTTTTGCCATCCTGAGCTTCGGGTATTTACTCTCAAAATACAAGTCTACAGAAAATACCGAAAAATAAAAAATGAAAAAGACCACCCGGAAGGCAAGTCTTTCACTCCCTTGAGGCGTTAAATGCCACTAGGGACAGGACAGGGATAAAACAGACAAAAGAAACGGACAAGAGAAAGATAGAAGAATAATACCATGAGTGCAGAATGGTCTTCCTTTATTGAACGAGTGCATTTGATAATCGCCATTGATGAGATCGATGATGCTTTAGTTTTGTGTGGAATTAGTTTATGAAATGTTTCTCCAAGTTTGTAACGAAAATATCATCATCTGATAAAGTCCTTCGAACTTAAATAGAGTGTTGAACGATTTCTTTCCCAAATGGTATGATTCCCAAGGCAAGCTAAAAACAGTTAGAAATGATTAGAATTTTGGGAAATTATACGGTTAATTGATATGATATGATATATTTTACTTCATTACTTTGGTTTATTTATGCAGATTTAATACTCTTATCCTTAATTGTTCGGCAACAAAATCTTCTCCATATATTAGCGATGAGATTACCATTTTTCATTTTTGGACAGAAATCTCAAAATTCTGTAACAAAATGATGCCTTGGATGAGCAGTTTTGGATTATGAGGAAAAAATTACCAGCAAAAGAAGCCAATTAATGCACTTTTATCAGTTGAATGTGAACGAAAAAGTATTCTGACTGCCCATATATGAAATTTCTTTCCTCAATAAATGCAAAAATTTCCAACTTTATGCTTTGATCTCGCAATCCAACCGTAGAAAAGTTAGTCTATTTTGACTAATTGTCAATGAAGTTGGAATGTATTTTTATTCATTCATTCAACAATGCCTGTATGTCACACCAACCACTTGTGATAGAGAGTTGGTTAACTTGTTATAAAGGATTTTAATTTGGATTTGAACTCGAATATTAGTTTTCAATGAAAACTTGGATTTGAAGTAAAAGATAGTTAGCGATAACTAAGAGCTAGTTGTCAATGATGAGGAACATCTCTATGTGTCTATAAAAAGAGAAACTTAAAGCATTTCATCAAGAAATTATTACCACCAAGAAGAGAAAAGGAATAGTATAGCATTCAAGTGCTCTTTTGAGGTTTAGCAAAGAGTTTAAAATTGTTTTTATAAAGCTGAGTTAGTGTTCTTGGTGTTGTAATTAGCTAGGGGTTACAGTGTGGGTTAGAAATCTATATAATTAGCATAACAAATTTTCATATAATAGAAATGTCAATCGTTGACAACATGTCGTTTTCCTCCACAATTTCACAGTATGCAATCTAACCAAATTCCTGGTGGATTTCTTGATTTCAACAATCAAACTTGTCTGTCACATCTGATTTTTTAACAGAGTCTGATATCAATGAGCCAAAGATGCCCATATTTATTACATTCTTGAACAAAATTTGCGAACATTCTAATCATCACTTACACACATAGAATTTTCATCTGAACATGGCTTGATCAGGAGGAGGTTTGTTTATCTGTTCATTTCCATATTGCGTTGCCTCTTGTTGAGCCAGAATCCCCTTCCATCCTGCACATAATAATTTACACTTTGAAAAAGAGTTGTTACAAAATCATGTCAGCTGATGTTTTTTTCCATTAATTCATCCTCAATTTTTATATACAAGAAGGAGGGCTAATACCTAGAGCAGGATCCAGGCCGCGACTCTGCAGCTCTCTGAACTCTTGACAAAGAGAACAGCAGGGACAGAAGATGTGGGAGACGACGTCTTGATATGGAGCCTCGACTAGGTCATATCTGGTCCTCAGCTTTGTTCTGTACTTGGAACCCATGATCCATTGGGTGCAAACAACAGGCATCATTAAGAGGTAGATGAAACTCCCTAGAGGACAGGCTGCATCATTTTATTTGGTGTTAGTATACGTGCAGGGCCCAGACTAGAATTTCATTACAACTAGGACCAGGATATCCATATTAGAGATGTTAAAGCTGATTTCTTGTTTAGTTACAGTTTCCAGTAATCAGGACTAGGGTGTTAATCCTAACTAATACTTGGGGAGTGAATGGCATCCATATTATTATACCTTGAATTTGAGATTTATCACATTAAATTATTTTAAGGGGAAAAAAGTGACATAATAATTTCCTTTTAATCAGTTGAAGTGAAGGGCTTACTCAATTCTCCAGAATCCAGGACCTCTGCTATCTGTCCAAATGTCACGCAGGGTAAAAACGCTGTCATGATAGCTGTAAAAACAACTAGACAAATTCAGATCAACTCCCATGGTTTCAATTTTAGTATATTTTGTTCGACACTCGTCCAATAACTTTGTAGCTATTCGAGATTGTTAACAGATGGATTCCCAGTGTTTTGTAAAGATGGATATAGGATTACCGTTAGTCTGGTTTAGATGACAGTCAAACAGGCCAGTGCTCCAGGGGAGTCCTACAGAAGCTGGCTGCCCTGTCGGAAAATTCTGAGGATAGGAGGTCGCTGGCGTGGGGCTCCAGGGCCTTCCGACGGGTGGAGGCTGCTCTGTCCGAGAGTTGAGAGGAGGGTACGGGGTCACTGGTTCCCCTGCACCTGGAGTTTCCTCTTCCTCATTGCCTTGGATTTTTCCCATGTTATGTTGAGTAAACTGGATCAATGTTAAGCTCAAGAAAGAAGCTGCTTCATTTGTATGGAATGGAGCTTGCACAAGACATTATTACACATAAGAAAATCAATCAAGACTTTCCAAATTCTTCAAAGTCGGCTCCAAAATTTTCTTCGTTGCTTAACAAGGGACAAAGTGCGAGGGACCCATGCCCTCATTATCATTGTTTCAACTAATCCATCCATGTATGTCCTTAACACATCAGGATCAGGTTAAGGACACCAATCTTAAATACCTTTTCGCTTGAGCTATGAAATTATCCATTTTTTTTTTACTTTACAGATGTTGAGAACCAAATATTTGACGATTCATGTTCTGCCTTAAATTTCCAATATTGTTAAAATGACAACCTGAAATCTTACCCATCGATCATTGTTTTTTAAGTGCCCTTGGTCTGAGGCAAGTCTTCTGATATATAGTTTTGCAGCCTTGCACAACTATACTTAATTAATAAAATAAAAATAAAAAACAGGGAGCAAGTAAATTTTTGAAAGGGACAGCTACCCAATCAATTGAACAAAATATAGTATGAAATTGAAACTAGTGGGGCTGTAAATTTTGAAAAATAAGAACAAGGAAGTTCCTATCTCATTTTCCTTATCATCATCATATATCATCTAAACTAGCGTTCGTACGTTGGGGTCAACACTATGGAATAAATGTTTTTTTCCTCTCATTGTGCTTTGGTTGACCGCTATTTTTTTTTTTTTAAATATTGAACATTTGTGCTATTTATTTATTTGTTAATGATCCAAGACTCTAAGTAATAACATTGGGGGCTTTTTTTTTTGTTTTGGGTCATTTGTCGGGGTGTATAATATTTAATCCTCATCTATAAAGTAGGACACATCCACCTTTTGCTTTTTGAAAATATGAAATTACATAATATCTCTTAAAATTATATTGTAGATATAATATTTATGTTTTTATATGTGTTTTTTCAATTTAGTATACATTAATTTAAATATTTAAGAGGTTTAGATGGATTAAAAATTAAAAAAATAAAAAAATTGAAAAATGCTTTTTAATCCTTAAGCGCCGTCTAAGCATGTTTAAACTTGAAAAGCTTGAAGCTTTAAGTCGCCGCTTTTCCGCTCTTCACACTTTTTAGAACATTAATAGAAGATAATTCAACATCACGTGCATCATAATGCAACAATGCATTGGTTATGGCAGAAATTGGTAACTATTAGATGATTTGCTGAATAATTTTATTATTACTGGTTTTTATTTTTTTTCAAACTGGAGTTTGTATTGCCATTAGTGTTTAAAAATCTCACGTTGGAAAGTTTAAAAAAAAAAAAAAAGTTGTTAGTTACATATATTTTTGAGAAAAAGTGAGTAAAGGCCAATAGTTGGGCTTGGATTGGACTTGAAGAGATAGCTCTTGGGGCTCATTGATCCACGCATTCGGATTAGGACAAAAATAAACTAATGCAGTTATTATACATAATTAGCATTAATCCTTCAAAATCAGAAACAGAGTAGAATTATGATGGTATGAGATAGAAACATAGTAATTTTCGTCTAACGTTAGCTGACTAGCGCTAATATAGTGTCATATGTGAAAGAAATCAATAATGACGGGCGCAATAGAGTGTCATATGTGAAAGAAACTAATAATGGTTTTACATTGTGCAGTTGTCTAGCGCTATATATATGGTGCTACAAAGTTCCTATGCATACTAGCTAGTCTCAATTTGAATTTAACTCAATTATTCTGTTTCTATTAATTTTATTAAATTTTGCATATATATATATATATATATATGTGTGTGTGTGTGTGTATTGCATTCACATATAACCTTTTCTTTTTAGAAGTTAATTAGTCCTTACCTAAACATGATATCATCATTTGTCCCCTTGTAAGTTTGGTCGTACATTAGATTGATCATATAGTTCCATGTCAGACTGCCTAAATTCCTTACTGTATGAAGTTTTGAGGTATTTCCACATTTGCTTAGGTGTTTCCAGGCACATCTCAACCTTTCTTATGTAGTTGGGGAAGGGAATGAGTTAGAAGAGTGTTACCCGAAAATGATCACCCGCCCATTGTGGGCGAGGTTATACCGCCCACAGTCGATGTGGCACGTACATGGCACTTACTAAGACTGTCATGTATATGCCACATTAACTTTGCAAGCTGCTATTTGTGTGCAACATCAATTGTGGGCGGAGTCACAGTGGACAGGTGAATGGGACTGGAGTGTTACCTATAATGGAGCCCAAAGTTTCTTAGGTTGGGTTAGGAGAGTTCTTCTATAGAAACAGATCGGGCTCCATTTTCGGAGCCCAATTTGTTTATATAGAAATTCACTTTGTGATGGTGATTGAGTTCTTTCATTTCTAACTTCTTTCCTGGATTCATTGAATCACTCAATGTGGAGTTGGCGAGTTGCTTAAATTGACTGCAGTATTCTTCAGTTTCTGCAGCTTGCAAACTCAGCTTTTTAAACAAACATTTCTCGGTGATTCTTATGTTTTTACAGTCGAGCATGACGAACCACTCAGCTGGTAAAGTATACTGCCTGTCTATAGTTTCTTAGGCAATACTTGCTCAGAACGATAGGTCATATCAGGTTATATTTCATGCAGACATATCTTGATAATGGATATGATCGATGAATTTACCATGGCTTTTCTGAAATCCACTGTGGCTCAGAACAATAGGTGTAAAGAGCCCCCTTACATATATTTTTGAGAAAATGGAAGTAAAGGCCAATAGTTGGGCTTGGATTGAACTCAAGGAGATGGCTCTTGGGGCTTATTGATCCACACATTTGGATTAGGACAAGAAAAAACTGATGCAGTTATTATACATAATTAGCATTAATCCTTCAAAATCAGAAACAAAGCAGAATTATGATGGTATGAGATAGAAACATAATAATTTTGATCTAACGTTAGCGGTTTGGTGCTAATATAGTGTCATATGTGAAAGAAATTAATAATGATTTTACATGGTGTAGTTTTCTGGCACCATATGTATGACGCTAGAAAGTTCCTATAGAAACGAGTCTCAATATGAATTCAACTCAGTTATTTTGTTTCTATTAATTTTAATAAATTTTGCATAATATATATATATATATATTGCAGTCACATATAATTAACCTTTTCCTTTTTCTTTTTAGAACTTAATTAGTCCTTAGCTAAACATGATATCCACCATTTGTCCCCTTGTAAGTTTGGTCGTACATTAGATTGATCATACAGTTCCAAGTACTGACTAAATTCCTTATTATATAAGGTTGTCATCAAATATAAAGTCTGGTCATCAATCATCACTGTCATCAAATATTTTCACAAGGAACTCCTCTATTAACTAAACATTCTTAAATTGAAATGAGATTTAAACTAAAATCATTGACGTTAATTAGTCTCAATGTGAATTTAAGATAATTTTCAAAAAGTTTCTGAAAATTTTGTTAAAAAACTTGTCACTCGTGTGACACACCACGTCTACTTCAAATTCACGTGACATTTATCCATGCATTCAATATAGATGAGAAGTTTTTTAATGAAACTCTCAAAAAGCTTTTAAAAGGCACTTATGAATTCAACTCATTCGGTCCTCAGCCAAACGTGATATCCATCATTTGTCCGTAAGTTTAGCCGTACATTATATTGATACCGAGATTAATGGTACAGTTCCATGTCAGATTGACTAGTTGGCATCAAATAAAAAGTCCGGTCATCAATCATCACTGTCATCAAATATTTTCACAAGGAGATCGTCTATTAACTAAACATTCTTAAATTAAAATCATTGAAGTTAATTAGTCAACTTATCATCTAGCTGTAAGATAAACTGATTCTAGGTGGGTCAAGTAATGGGTGTTTATGGATTTTGATTCATTTAAGTTCTAAATTTCATGTCCAATATTATTGACAAGGTATTATTATGTACCATAAGTGGAATGCATTTTGTATTAGAAAAAATAAAGAAATCAGGCTGGAAAATGAAAATAGTTAAGCATGAGTTGGCCATGTTAGCAGCATATATATTTTAGAAGAAAATCTACAAGTGGACAGACTTGGAATAATTTGAAAAAGTCTCATGAGGGACGATAACTGAGACAATTAATATTTAATAATAATAATCCCATTGATATATGAGCGTAATCAAAAGGGAGAGGAGAGCAACATCTTTTCTTGATCAGTTGCGCCAAAATTAAGCTAAGATGGGTAGAATTAAAGGCAATGAGGAGGTGGAAAGTAGTGGGAATATTATTGTAGCGGCCGCCACCTCGTCGGAGACAGAGCAGCAGCGTCGTGGTCCATCTGTTGGGGCAGTGGAAGCAGTGGCGTCGTACCCTCCAAAGGCCGAGACAGAAGAGCAACTTCCATCTGTGACAAATGTCGAACCAGTGATCAGCAGCACCTCGTATCCTCCAAACATGAATAATATCCAGGCTTCTCCATTTGCAGAAGGAAGTGGAGGAAGGTCTTGGACCACTGGTTTGTTTGACTGCCATCTAGACCAAACCAATGGTAAATTAACATAACTTGTTGTGTCTTTAATTAAAATACCTAGACAGAAATAATTAGGACAAAGGTGTTGACACTGTAATTATTAATTATCTGGTGTTATACAGCTATTATGACGGCGGTTTTACCCTGCCTGACATTTGGGCAGATAGCAGAGGTCCTCGACAATGGAGAAACAAGTATATATCAAGCCCTCATAAATGTTATTTGATTGATTTGTTGTATTGATTATATTATTATTATAATGAAAATGGGTGAATATATGCATGCAGCTTGCCTGCTGGGGACATTCATGTACGTGGCAATGCTCCCAGCGTTTTGCTCATTTTGGATCATAGGATCAAACTATAGGAGAAAACTAAGGACAAGGTTTGGTCTAGCCGAGGCTCCATATCAAGATTTTGTATCCCATCTCGTCTTCCCCTTTTGTTCCCTCTGTCAAGAATTCAGAGAACTGCAAAAGATGGGCCTTGATCCTGCTCTAGGTATCATCTGTCTATCATTTTTTAATTTTTTGGGAGATTCTTGGGGATCGTTTCAGCAACAGTTTGAATTGACAAGAGTGTGGTGTGCAGGATGGAATGGGATATTGGCTCAGCAACAAAGGGCAATGCAGAATGCAAATCAACAGATTTACAATCAGCCTCCTCCTGTTCAACAAATGTCTAAATCAGTTTGATTGTTTTGATTTTAATGCTAAAAGTAATTATTAGCTCAAGAAATATGAAATGTTATGTTGTTTCTTGGAACCTTAATTATTATTATATATATATATATGTACCTGAATTCAATTGCATTTGCATGCATGTGTGCTATTTGGTTAAGGCCGGTTCGATTGTGCTATCCCTCATAATCTCCTTGTAATATCAATTAATTAATTAATTTTAGTTTAATAAAGAAAAGTACGCGCTGTTAATTCTTTCTTTTTACAAAAATTTATTGCATTTTTCAGGGTCAACAAAATTAACATCCACACGTGCAGGGATGGGGCCAAGATTTTATGTTGGATCGAGCTGGATTTAGAGAAAAAAATTAGGGGTTGGAAGGGGCATAGCCCTCTTTTTCGGGGTTAATTTTTTTTATACTATAAATTTTTTAAAATGAAATTGCACTATAAATGTTAAAATACATAAAAATTAAAAAAAATAACATAGTCTCCTTTGTAAATTAGCTTAAATCAAACCTGAAATGAAATATAATAATATTCTCTCAAATACACAAATAACAAGTATATATAATAACTTTAACTACCATTTATCCATTAATGACAAACAAAAACAAATACATATTGTAGCATAAAAGATAAAAGAGTCTACATTCTTCTTGATGCATCATAAAATAGATAACAAGTAAGCTTGGATTTATTTTTGGTATTGGGCTAACTAGATATGTCTACAAATTGCTTCCCGTTTTACATTTGTTTTGAGCTAAGAAAACTTAGATTTTTTTTTTTTTTATATTCGGCTAACTAAAGAATTTGGAAAAAAAAAAAAAAAAGTTTGAGTGTGAGTTTTGCGCTAAACCGAGCTAACTTCTTTTGAGCTACTTAATAATTATATTTGGGCCTTCAAAAAAAAAAATATTCAGCTAGACCAAGCTTGGTCCGGGCCATGAATAGGTCCGTCCCTGCACACGTATGTGAGGATAACATTATTAGTCCCCTAGACTAGGGAGTATCTGAAGTCTGATCTAACACTATATATTATGGTACTGTATAGTGTCATATGACCATGTAACATTCATCGAGACACACTACATGAAAAACTATAATCATGTTGGCGTGCCTCGCATGTCTATATAGCACCATATACACGTGACTTTATATCATTGTGTGACAATGATATCTTGTGTGACACTCAATTTCCCATATTATCAACATTTGGGGAAACAATTTAGGTATTATAGTAACTTGATTTTGGCACAATTGAGGGAGCATCTATTAATTTGTTTGACTTTTAGGAAACCTTGAAACCTAACTATTGGACTAAGAATAGTTTTTTTAGGCTGCCCCTATATTCTTATTACATGACTTCTACAAGACGACAGCTGAATTAGGACATCCATTATGGGGCTTGAGTTGTTATGAAATGAAAAATTGTTTTAAGACACAACCCTCAATTAACTTCTAGCCATCAACTATAAGAACATCTCTAATGCTCTTAAAAATATACTAGGTCCATTTGAGGAAAGAGAGAGACACAAAAAAAATCGCGAGTCTCTTAATTTTATCTATTTTCATTTTCTTTTAATCACTTTTCTCTCATTTACACAATTTTTTCTCACTTTTTCTCTCTTAAATCCCTTGTAAGGTCCACAAATAGACTTCCACCTTCACCAAATTCACTACTATTTTATCATTATTTTTGAATTTATCTCCATCTCTCTCCTCTTTTTTATTTTTCCCTTTTTTCTCTATACATCATTCTATTCCTATTTAATTAATATAATCATCTTCTTCCACACTCTCTCCTCCAATGGACTAGCTCCATAAATTAGAGCATTAGAGATGCTCTAACTATTAATTTGTTAACGAGATAAGGGTAGATGGATGAGATGGAAATCTCAAATAATGTCGATGCTTCTGTGGAGATGGAGTTGTGATTGTAGCCAGTAGAAAAATTCTGGTACTCTAAGAGTACTGAAACCAATTAAGAACTCATATGTAAAATTTAAAATTTAAATTAAATAATAAATTGAGGCTCTTAAACCCACGTGTGAATCTCTAATTAATCAAGAGTATCTTCTACAACCACATACGGCACAGCAGTTTCATGGGATTCTGGCCTCTTAATATCGACACTTTATTAATTGGCAAAAGAATACGGGCTCATTATTGGGGCTATTAAGTCTGATTCTCTCCAATTGGACCAGGTTGCGATTTACCCGCCCACCGCCGTGGGTACCCCGTTTCCGAAATAAACTCATTTTTGACCTTTTTGTATTTCCTTCTGTATTTCAGCTAAGGTCGTCAAATTTCAACCCCCTGCCTAATCCATATACTATCAATATTTCTCTACAAATAAACAAGTAATCATCATTAAATGGTTGTTGATCGTGTGATATGTGCAGATTTCTTATTTCCTTTATTAAGGTGAAAGATCACATTCGTATATTTATTTATTGAAATAAATAACAACACGGCATCACCAAAAATAATAAGCTAGAACTATAATTATTTTTTTTTCTCGTACTGCATTTTTTTAATATGTTTTTCTTTTTCTTCTTGGTTCCAAAGTAACACTTTCTGTGTGTTAATATCTTACATCTTCTAATTTTAAATTGATTACCCAAATACTCAGTCTAGAAAAATAGCTAGCTATTCTTTTTGATAGATTCAGACATCACAATCAATCGTAATTACTGAAGAAATTGGAAAAACTCAACATCATTTATATATTTTTAATTCATAATTAAATAGGAGTTTGATCGTCTTGTATGGGGCTTGTTATACTTATTGTGGATTTTTTTTTCTTTTTTTGCATTGTGCTCCAATATGACTTATATATCTATATGTATTTGTACGGCTAAAATGCA
Organism: Nyctanthes arbor-tristis; assembly: GCA_963692815.1. Taxonomy (NCBI): domain Eukaryota; kingdom Viridiplantae; phylum Streptophyta; class Magnoliopsida; order Lamiales; family Oleaceae; genus Nyctanthes; species Nyctanthes arbor-tristis. The sequence continues at coordinate 3,718 of CAVNYN010270769.1, read as the reverse complement.
GATTGTGATTGTACTTGAAAAAAAAAATTCAAAATTAAACAACCCATATCCATAGTTGACGATACCGTTTTAACTCTTGCTTGTATATTAAATACTAAGAGAACCCTAGATAACAAGCTTTATAAATCAAACAATAAAATGAATCATACCAATACAATTATAATGTCCCTCAACCGTGTACTAAATACACTCAACACTTATTAATTGTCACTTATCAACAATTAATCTTCTCAGTAAAAAAGTTTCTTCTATACAATTAATCGAACGCTGACACGATTTTTGTCCATTCATATGATAGAAGACTCAATTTATAAACATTGACTACACCAAACACATAGATATAAACGTTGTACAAAATCAATGCTAATTATCTCGACATTTGTTGAGCAGGAGGAGGCCTGCTTATCTGTTCATGGTTTCCGTATTGCATCTCCTGTCGTCGAGCAAGGATTCCATTCCATCCTGCAGGTAGTTAGTTAATTTATCGATCAAGGTCATGAAACATCATCATTTTTGTTTTCATAATTAATTAATTTTGATCTTGCTTACACAAGGAACTAGAAAGTAAGATTAATGTATACGTACCAAGAGCCGGATCGAGTCCATGAAATTGCAGCTCCCTGAATTCTTGACAAAGAGAACATAATGGACAAAATATGTGGGAGAGCCAATCATGATAAGGAGCTTCTACTAGGCCAAATTTCTCCCTTAGCTTTTTCCTATAATTTTTCCCAAGTATCCAGTGGGTACCCGAATACATCCTTGCAACAAACTTGAAACTCGCTATCCCACAACCTGCATCAATCAATATATTCAAATCTCAAAATAAGAGATATATATTAGGATTTAATAAAATATTTTTGATATTTACTTCATTATATAATTATGCCTAGCTAGGTTAATGTATGTATATATCATGCTCATGCATGTGCAATCAATCAATTGTATAGAATCATAAATATTTCTACCATTTTATATATATGCTTTTATTAATTAGGAGCACTGGTAAAAGAAGAAAGTTCTTGCATTAGTGCTTGCAACTATATAACTTGTGTGATAAGCGGATGTATATTCACGACAATTTTACTTTTTAGTTATATATATATAGTACATCAAATTAACAATAGTATATATGGCACGAGTCATTTTCATATATATTCGAGGAAATTAAACAGATGACTTACTTGTTTTTCCTTCGTCCAGGACCTCAGCGATCTGGCCGAAGGTCATACAAGGTAAAATTGCCGTTATAACAGCTGCATGCATCAAAAAATAAACCACGAGACAGAGTCACATAACAAGTCAAATAACAGAAGAAGAGTATTTTGAAACGTAGACCGTTGGAGATACCATTAGTTTGGTTTTGACGACAGTCAAATAATCCAGTGCTCCAAGGGAGTCCTACGGGCTGAGGAGCCACTGCTTCCACCCAGGGACTTCCTACGGGAGAATTAGGGTGTCTTGGCTGTAAGTTCGGAGGATAAGTGGCCATTGGTTCGGACGGACGCTGTTGGTTCTGAGGATACGAGGCCGTTGGTTCGGACTGAGGCTGTCCTGTCTGATAATTTTGAAGATACACAGGCACGGTCACTGGTTCCATGGTCCATGGCCTTCCGATGGCGGCAGATGGAGGCCGGAAGTCTAAAGGATACGAAGTAACTGGTGCTTGAACTGCGTATGGAGTTTCCACTGCCTTTGTGTCTGGAATTTTACCCATATTGGCTATTGAACTGAACGAATCAAGATGCTTTTGCCATGATCATCTTCTATTTACTATTTATAAAATAGTCTCAGTAATTTGGACCTATTTAATTTAATTTCATTTAATTTAATTTGCAGAAAAAAGATATTAATATGATAACACAATCAGACTTTTTGAATTTCCAAAAGTCCACTTGCTACTTTGTCTTATAAATATCGACGACTCCATCCGTTTCTGCAATATAAAAGGAGATAGAGATTTAAAAGGCAAAATACTGAGCCATTCAACTTGGCTATGTCACATTTTAAAACCCGCTTTTGGTATTTTGGGGGGTGAGGAAATCTTGCTGATTATACGTAAATAATAATACAATAACGATGTAATATTCATTCCTAACATGAAAAGAACCAAATACAAGGTTACTTACAGCTATTAGTTGACTAGTTTTGTTGATCATTTAAGAATCATGAGCATATTTTGAAGTTGACATTGTGCACATGAAGCCAACTCAATACGTGGACTTCTTCAGAGTCAACGTGGAACCAACCTCTCTTTTTTCTTTTTCCCATTCCCCGCACTCAAAATGTGCTGATCAATAGATTTTTCATCAAGGCGTAAATTATACTTGAGATAATTTCTTAATTCTTCTTAGAAGTTACTCAAAAAAGTTTCCAAAAGTAAATTTCCACTCTCAAGAACTATTTTTCAAAAAGCCATTGCAAACAGAATCTAGTCTAGCCAAAATATGGCCATTGCAAACAGGCTCTAGCCAAAATATTAAACAGGTGGACAGGTTGGATAGGATAGTAGAGTCAGATGCGTGGTATAGAAGGGCATGTTGCCTTTACAGCTTGAAAGTATAACGCAATCAATGAAATTATTTGATCAACTAACAAAAGAAACTGATGTTTTTTTGCTTATGTTAATATGTTTGCTTCGCTTGTACTTTCTGAAACGTGCTTTACTCTTGAGATATCCACTTCAGCTACTCCACCTTAGCAGTGGTCAACAATGGACAAAACATACATCCACCACTTTTGCTGATGCCACCATGAGCGAGCCTTTTTTGCCACGCCCACAATCTAATATAAGTGTGTGTAGAAAATGAGCAATGAACAATACAGTAACTAAAGAAGATTCATCCACACAATCTGAATATATCAACTAATTAGGGGGGTTTTGCGTCTCGCTATCAGATTGAAGGAAATACCACATTATCCAAAAATGACTAGTTTTTTCTCTTTGCTTCATCACTGAATTTCAAGCGGCCATCATCTCTCTCAATCTATCATGCCAAGGCTCTATGCTAAATCTAACATTGGTGAAACAAATGTGATGATGACACATCACAGCATAAGATGACAACGCTATGCACATCTTCTGAATATAGCACTTGTCCAGTCTCCGTAAACCAGAAAAGACAAGCTCATAGCAAAACAGGCATGGGAGAAGATACCCCAGACGTTGATTTTTCTTCTCCCAGAGGGGCCCCCCACCATCAACTCCTGCGCAGATAAACCTATTCACAAGATAGTTCCTGGCTATTGATGAAAATAAGAATCCCTCACCATGTCTAAACAAATAGTACTTCTAGGCAACAAGAAAAACTTAAAAGAAAGAAAAATGGAAATGGTATTGGTCTGGCGACATTCAGCTGAGGTAACATTTAACCAACTATTAACTGGAAAGGAGGAGGAACACTGGGACTGAAATGAAACTGAACATTATCCAACCCATTAACAAACTAACCATATTCACAATAAATTTTGACAAGACTCCATGAATCTCTCTTTTTTTTCTTTTGGCGGGGGGGGGGGGGGCCTATTTCATTCACTTACACTAGATTATAACGATATGTCAGTCCTCAAAATTTGAATAGTGATTCCTTCTCCTTGGGCGGAGAAGGAACTTGGAAAACATTCTCGCATAAACTATATTAACAATGTCATGCTTAACCTATTTCACCATGTAATGAATGGGTGGAACTTGTGCAGTGGAATTCAAGAAAAAATTCTG
>CAVNYN010270768.1:0-22744 GCA_963692815.1 Nyctanthes arbor-tristis | reverse complement strand
TTTTGAAGTCCGCCAATCATAACGTGACAAGTGGCGCTAACCACACCTTGACAAGTGGCGCAATTCACCTCATGACAAGTGGCGCGATGTGGCGCCGCACACTTGTCATGAAATTACCTAAGAAGTCCCTTCTCTTTGCATTATCTTTCAATCAAGTTCACACTCTTCAATTCGTGTCAATTAAGTCATTACACTTTAGTTTATGTCAATAATCAACCAAGATCTTTCTTTAGCGTCAATTCAATAACAATATTTTGATCTTCAAGCAATCTTTTAATGATATTCATGTAATTCTTCCAAAACAACAATTTCGTTGCTTACCTTAATTTGTAGAAATTTTCGGGATGTTACAGAGTTATTGTAAATATTGAGAAAATATGGATGTCTGAATGTGCTTGTATGTATATTTTTTATATTTATAAAATCATAAATTTAATTAGCAAATTAGCAAGTAACTTTTCATTAGAAATTAGAAGTTAGAAAAGTAGCCTAGCTTGCCTCAGAAAAATAAAAAATAAAAATTAAAAGTTGAAAGTGGAAAGATCATGAGAGAAAATGGCAAAAAGGGAGAAGGGGAAAAAAGAGCACAGGCCCAACTTGAAACCGGCCTGAGAATCGGGCTGATGATCCAATCAATTTCGGGTTTGGTCGGGTCGGGTTTTCAACCGGTGCCCAGTCCTAGTTCCCTTTCGTACACATAGCAATGCTTATTTATTATTCAAGCTCCAATAGTGTTTCTTCGACTGTTAAAGTGACGTGTACCGACAATGAATATCAGCCTGACATGGACCCACCACAAAGATAAAATGAGACCAAACTTGAAACTTTAAGGACATTTTTTAGCATACATAATTTATAAAAATTTTGAAAGAGTTTCACCTATAAAATAGACTTATCCAACCTGTGACAATTCAAAATTCACAAACAAAACCACACATACTATGATACTAATACCTAACATCATCCATCCATTAGAGACTCTAAAAGAGTGGAAAATGTTTTTACAATTCATCTGACATCGAAATCAAGATATATCATTTCCAATACTCAATGTTTTCAACTAGCATGGGAATAAAATATGAAATGTATCAATGTTTCATGAAATGCTAAAATGTGCTGCATCGTACAATCTAGAGAATAGTAGTAAAACCTGAAGGTGCAGGCAATCTAACTTTGTTCAAGTTTGGTCACCTCCTGGTAAGAAAAAGTTAGAAAATATATAAGCTTGCAACTCAATGAGTAGATAAGTTCGCAAATACATATATATAGCTTTCTGTATTCTTTAGTTTTTCTAGAAAGTTTTATTGAACTTTATCATGCATAGATATTAATGAAATGTTTGGAAATTTTTTAATTAAACTGCAAATGAAACACTAGATCATATAAATGCCGAACATATTATGAATAGAGTCTGAAAACTAGAACTAAATCATGTAATTTTTGAACAGGCTATAAATTGAGTTATTAAAGCTAGAACTTAGATAATTATTGATAATTGGAAAATTCACATCAAAAGTACCTATGAGTAGGAGTACTACTCAGAACTGAGTGATAACTAATAACTGATAATTGAGTAATTTGTCATATGCACGCAGAGCAAGCCCCAAAGGCAAATATCACTATACACGGGCCAAAGCTTATCTATATATGATGATGGTCCCAAAGACCTATATATAACTAGTCACGCACAATGGAACTCATCACGCAACATAAAGCGAGTAAATCATTGACACTGGTTAATACATCTTGGAACTAATCACACCAATGCAAAGCGGATGAAGATCACATAGGCACTTTGATGGTTTTAAAATAATTCTTTATAAGACACTTTCTTAAAATTTTCTGATATAGGGACAATAATTATTTCTCCCTTTAAAATCCCACTTTAAAAATAATAACATAATTAAATATTTCATGGAATATAATATAATAATATAGAAACGAAACAAGGAACGCCCCAAAATTTTGAAATATTAGTTCTCGAGGAATTTTATCATTAAAGAATTTTCTTTTAATATTACATGTAAGAAATACTTGAGTTAAATTCTTTTTAAACTCTAGGGATCAGAATGCAGTTAAATTAAAGAATTGTAAAATGCGACTAAACACTCTAGAAACTTCTATAAATAGGGGTTAGGGGGTAATAAATAAAATGAGGGGAAAAAAAGAGAAAAAAGAACCAAACCTCTCACCTTTTCTTTTAAGGGGCTGGCCAGCCAAGGGGCAGCCACCCTCCTTTTTTAGGCGTCTAGCCCCAAGAAAAAAGGTTGGGGACTGGCCATCCCTAAATAAGGAAGCCGGCCACCACCTCTAATGAGACCGACTATCCCCAATGTTTAGCACATTCGTGACTTGGATGGAAATGTGCATAACTTTTTGGATAGAGTTCAGAATTGAAATCCGTAAAAGGTGTTGGATTCCTTATTTGACGAGCTCCGATATGGCATGTTAAATTAGAGGTAAATATGATAACTATGATAACTTCACCTACAGTACAAAGCTTGATTTCTTGCGTATATATTTTATATGTGCGATGGGTGATCGATATGTATGTTTATTCTTATGCACTAGTATATTGATATTATTATACTGTGCGTAAGATGTTGCACACCATGTATGCATTCACTGAGTATGTCATGATTTTATTGGCTACGAGAAGGTAGTGAGTTGACTATTAAGAATGCAATGGGTGATTGCATGAGGTCCCTATATATAATACACCGCTTATGTGGCCGTATGAGTAAATATAACATTTGCAAAGTGTACCCCTCGCAAGTGTTTGGGGTTCAGAGGCTGGTTGTCCAGGTACATATACTGGAGACAGTGTTGGGGGCCCGGTAGCTTGGCAGATTGGGTATATATACTAGACGCAGTATTGGGAGCCCAATCGTTTGACATAGCCAGGTCTTGTCTATTGGCATTGGTAAGTCCTTGGCGACGATCAAGACATGGTAAGTCTTTGAAAACAAGACATGTGCGCGATATATATTGACAGGCTATATTTATGATGAGCTCATGTGATGTTTTTTATGAGCGGCACGACCCCTGTATACTTGGTTGTGTGTGGAAGTATCACTTCATTTATTAGATATCATTAACATGACATGACATGCCTGTTATTTGTTTTGTGAGTCTTTGTGACTCATGTAGTGGCTTTGTACTGTGGATCTATATACCAACAGTGTGGAGCGATGGAAGTTCAAGGAATGTGTGACTGACATACGCTATGCCATGCTGATTTTTGTCGTGGTAAATTATTCTATTCCACTGTGAGACCTGTGTAAAATACTATATTTTAGAAGGGCGGGACGTTACAAAACATGTTTAATTTTAGTTTAACAAACTAAACATTTATAAAATATTATGGAAAAACATACTAAATAATTAGGACAAATATTTTTCCACTCACGGAATTTACAACTACAATCTAATATGGCTGATAGGTCTTCCCAACCTCCTTGTCACTACTTAAAATAACGAGCATGCATAATTACTTAATTTGTCACCGTAATTCCCTTGAGGATGCAAAAATACAAACATTCACAAGGTTATAACCCTTAACTTATTTTCAATATTCCACTACTACGTACCCATAAACAATTTCTCAAGTATTTTAACATCATAGTTTTTAACACCCTGAAATCAACAATATAAAATTCTCAATTCATTATCTACTCATTTTTTACCACCATTATGGTATAAATCATCTTCACCTAGCATAATTCACAAAATCCCCAAATTTTCATATCTAGAGTTTATGAAAATCTTATAATAATATTTAATGGAAACTGTAAAGTTAATATTCTTCCTTCTTATTACATAAAAAGCAATTATTAAACCGCAAATCATAAAAATAAACCGTAAAATCAATATCCATTACAAAACCCATAACTCTAGAAACCGCTTCTTGACTTACCTCTATCAGTTTAAGCCAGAAATCAAAAGCCTATGTGTTAAATCATACCAACAAAGTGCAAAATCCCCACTTCTTCTCCCTTTTTCCCTTCTTTTCTTTTTTCCCCCCTACTGTTTCTTCCTCCTTCCTGCGGAAAACGATGCGTGAGTGTGTGTGTGTGTATGTGTGATTTGTCCCATTTGCGAGAAAATGTACCCGTACATATACATATACATATATATATGTGTATGTATAATTTGCAATCAAGTCTACTCAACTTATTTAAGTAATACTAGTATACCGCATCCGTACGGTAGGCTGACCGTAGGAGTTGATTTTTAATCAAAGCCAAGCAATTTCATACAAAGTGTAATGTTAGATTAGACAACGTAAGGAATAAGATATATTCTAATTTAGTCTATTAATATTATTATGAGCCAATTTACTCTCCTTTATTCTTTATTAAAAGATTGTTCACCACTTAAATTTCTCCTCATTTGATTAATTCTATTGAGTGATACTATACATACAGATGAGTGTACAAATAAATTTATAGATAAAGAATAAAATTATAATTTTATCTATGTATTTTCTCTTTCTTTTATTGTACAACATAGAGCGAAATTACAGTTTCACACCATTTCTGTAAACACATAAGTATATTTATCTGTACAAGTAGATTAATCTACTTCTGACATATCATTTACTTTAGTTTAACTTAGTTAATAATCTAAGGATCTTTTCTTAAAAAAATAAATAAATACTAGGATTTATGTCGAGTTCGACAAAAAATACTTTCATTTTCACATTAAGTATAAAAGAATATGCTTATATAAAGATGTCTTTATTTGAACTCAAAGAAAATACGCTTAAAAATTTTCGTGATACATTCAATAGATATATGCTTTCACGGAGCGTAATAAATAATATAACATGGATTTTTTATAATACGGAACATATTATAAAACCCCTATTTACTTCAAACATATTATAGAACCCCTATTTACGTCAACCGAGAAGAATGGATAATCTGTAAAGACAATGTCATAAAAAAACCAAACGTATGGATGCTTGAGATTTATTATCGTTTTTATAATACAAGTATTGTGTAGTCATTTGGCATCAAATGCAAAAAATTATGATATAAATATGCATATGAAAAACTCAGAAATCATGAACGAAAAAACCTTCCTACTGCAAATGAGACAGCAGAAGATCTTTTTTTCCTAATATTTTTAGTTACATGAAAGCTTTCCAGACATTCATGGCACGTGATAACTACGCTACATGTCAAGATGGACTTCTGTAGCCAAAAAAGAAGTAATCGAAGTGTTCATATTTATATCACATCAAAATCAGGTAACCATACATTATGTGTACACCCATAAGCAAGCTTCTTAATCCTTTACCCCCAAACACTTGAGCTTCATATCATAATAGGATGATGCACATGCACCTTGTGTGCTCCACCACCTAAAATACCGTCACCAATGCCTTCTCCCCAAATGAAAACATCACAGATCGGAAGAGCGTCGTCATCATCATGATCAGAATTGACTGGACGAGCTAACAGCACTTGAAAGGCTTACTCTAAATGCATCCATTCCCATTCCTTTCATGTTGTGACTAGGTATGCCATCAGAACCTCCAGATGACAGGGAACGGATGGAACCACTGGCAGAATCTGAAGGAAAGAAACCCTTGGGAGGCACAGCATATGGTACCACATCTGAAAATGCCTTGTCCAATCCATTTTTGGATGTCCAATCCATTTTTTGGAGGACTTTCATATGGACTGTGGAAGCGAAGTTGATCTGCACCATCCTGAGCAAGTAAAATAGAGTTATTTCAAATCTGAACAAAAATGAGATTACACATGCATAGCAGGTATATCTATGTCAAGGAGATGTATATATCGTTACCATCCGATCTCAAATGAGAACCCAAGAAACTCACCTTCTGTAAGCTATCAACACTTCCTAATGGAGAATGCAGTGGATAACTTCGTCTTGTGTACGTTCTAGGACTAGTGGCTCCGGATGAAATTCCTTCACTCCTTGATTCTATTCTCCATTTACGCTGATGACCACGTGAAATTAATGCCTTCAACCCACTAATCCATACCTCAGCTTCTTCCTTGTCCTTGCGTATCTACAAATGGGGGAAGGACATGAAAAGGTCGGATGAGATTTCGGACAACAAACAATGTTACAAAAATTGATTTTCTGTCTTAATAGAGTTACACAATAGAAATAAAAGTGATGGACTCACTATTTTTTTCTCCGTAACTGACTTGGATATAAAATAAATGAATCCTTTACCAAATCCAGTGATCTGTCATTGTATATAAGAGAAAAGGACTGGTACTCCTTCTCAGGCCATGGATATCTTTGAAAAATTGGCTGGAGAAAGAAAAATATCATAAGCAAATGTAATCAGAACATAAAGCCAACATGAAAAACTGAAGGGGGATATCAATAGAGTTAAAAGATCAGTCATGCAAAATAACAACCAGAATATATAATCTCTCAAAACTTACAAGCAAGTTAAGATAGTATGTACTTTGAACCACAGTACAAAATTTAACTATGCGTCTTAAAATTTTTTTGCTTGTTCTTTAACAGTGCAACATTACTTATACGTTAATGACAACCAATCCAAATAATTATCTAGATCAATTGAAATTCCTGCATTTTAAAGTCCTTTTCGAATATAACATCTTCATGTATTCATTCCGCATGCAGTTCTCAAGGAAGTAAAGTTATCCACTTAGGCACTTAAAAAGAAATAAATTTGGTAACTTTTCATTCAATAAGCACTCTAGAACTAGCAAAAGTTAAATTTGTTTTTGTAAATTTTCTGTAATTGTGCTCAAAGTGTATATATATCCAATGAGTTCCAAGATGATAGCATTGTATAGACATCATTCGACTACAAAATGCTGATTTGATAGGCATATACTAAGCATTTAAGTAATTAATTCAGATTGTGTTACGTAGTGATTATTCCTAAATGGCCTCAAGAAACCCCTCCCTCTGCTAACTCTCTCTTTTAAAATAATGAAATAATAATAGATTGGTGACAACACGCCCATGTCAACAAACAAATCAAGATAGAGAAGTAGTAGCACGTTGGTCGGGAGGATTGCAAAGCATTGTGACCTGTGAGTACTAACAAAAGAAAAACATGTGTTTGATTCTCTTTATGAAAACACATCATAATCCCACCTACCACTGATTTGACAACTGCTCATTTATAACCACAAATTTCAAACTTTTATTAACTTTACACCATTCATTTCACCTCATTATAATTTCTCATTATAATTCAATTTGAATAAATAGATTCAAACAGCCACTATCTTTTCTGTTATTTCAAACTTTTATTAACTTTACACCACTCATTTCACCTCATTAGTATTCGTCAAGAAGTGCTATATATGCCACTCTTGACAAATACTTTTGACAAATAATATCCACCTTTAACGCTAAATAATGTAACAGTTCACTTGTCCATGCATATCCAACTAACTTGTCCATGCATATCCAACTATGGATTGATAGAAGCTTTAAATAAACCCACCACTGCCTTCATCCACCGCCACTGACAGCCCATGGCCACCTCCACTAGTCACGGGAAATAAACCCATGGGACCTAAGATTGGGCATAAAGGTTTTGCAATGCAGATCCTACAGCAGTTAGATATTTTCCAGTGGACTTGCTGCTATGGAGATTAATCCATTTTTATTCAATCAATTTATTTATTGCCATGTCAATTTATCTGCCCACAATTCTATTCCATTCATAGAAGTGTTTGATATATTTTTTGGTTCCTGAATTGATAGGTCCACAAAAATAAATAAATAAAATAAAATAAAAAGGAAAAGAAAAGAAAGACCAAAATCATAAAAGTGAGAAAAATGAACAAAGTAAACATATTGTATCACATCCTAGTCTCCATATGTGCTTACTTTATTGCAGTAGGGTAGACAAATTTCATTAAATTCAACTTCATATTATTTAAACATATTTTTAGGATGAAGTTTTTCAATTGATTGATGGAGATGGTCAAAGGCGGAAGTTGAAGGAGGTGCTGGATTTGACCATGAAGTGAAATAGCCAATTAAATCTTGAACTTGGAATTCTGGGAGCTAAAGGCATAAATGGATCTAGGTGAGTAAATTTTAATGGTCAAAAGAATTATTATAATGACCTTTAGACTAACTAGGATGAAAGGTGGAAATTATTTGTCAAGGATATTGGTACATCACATACAAACGATTATCTATACTACCGGGTCTTTCTCAATCGTGCCCAGGAAAAATCACTAAGTGCAACAAGAACCTCTTTTATGACAAGATGAGACTATCTAAAGTGAATGCATGCTTATCCACTTACAATAAAAGAATTTTAGCCTTTATAGATTGGTCTCGAAAGCTCCAATAGCTCAGAATGGGTAAAAAATCAATCTCCTCTTGGTAAGTCTTTAGTTGATACCCACACTCACATAGAGAGAGAGGGAGGGAGAAGGGGAGGGGGGCGAGAGAGAACTTATAAGTTAAACATTCTAGGGAAAGAGTTCAGGACATTAACCAGATTTAAGAAAAGATTCATACCAGCGTTCAATACATGGAGGCGATTAGAGCTTTCCCGACAGATGAGAGGAACTGTGTTCCGATGCAAGCTTAACCTACCAAAATCAAGAATTGCCACACTCAAGTGAACGCTATGATGACAATTAAGCTCAAAAAGGGAAAGAAAAGAAGCAAAGGTTGCTCGAGACTTTCAATACCGAATTTCAGAATTCAAAAGAGTACCACATGGTTGGCAGCCAATAGTAATGAGGTCATCAACCAAACCTTTTTCACCAAGCATGTAACGTCTCCTACCAATGAACATCATTTCAGCCTCAGATTCATGAAGAATCCTCCAGGTGATTGGCAAAAATATTTCACCCACAGATGCATGAAAAGTTGCCTTAGAAGAGCTGGACAGCTGAGCCAAATCTGACAGAGAGACGCGCTGCTGAGGATGTGCCTCTTCAAGGACTTTCCAATTTATTTTTTCAGGTCCCCAGTTCTGGAAGCCACATGTGATATGAGTATTTAAAAATATGTACTATTATGGCAGGAATAGCTTACAAATCACAAACTAATAATCTTCGATAAACAAGGCGCTTTTTTCTGATTCGCCTGTTTTTCTTTCCCACTTTTTCCCATCTTTTGCCTTAATGGAAATGTTCAAGATGATCAGGAGTCAATTGCAATAATGATTATGAGTTGATTGGTATTTACAATTAATATGACTAATTTTGCAATCAAGTAGTTTTCTTTAATGGAGACCATGTGGATGGCATTTTGCTTCTCTGACATAAACTCTAATCATTTTCACAAAATGAGAACTTATAAGTTTTAGTTGTGCATATAAGGGTTGAGCCTGAAGGCCTCAAAAAATTGAACAAGTAACTGCTGTACTTCGTTAAGGTAGGGGCTCCAGCTATAATTCCTAGAAGCATATTTAAGAGACAAAAAGAGAGAAATGCAAATTAAGAGCACTGCAATCTAGCTGTTCTAATGCAAAAAAATTCCAGCTAACATCACTTCGATACAAATGACAAAAGATATCTATCTATGGACATGTTTGCTTTCAAATCCGGGCAATGAAAAGTTGAATAATAATGTCAAGAGATATTAGTATTTCCTAAGTGACTGCGATCCTATATGTATTTCTTTATTTAGAAAAAAAAGGGTTCTTTTAAGAGATAACATAAAATTTAGTGTGATAAAGAGAGCACATGATGGTAGTTCAATTCACCGGAGCCATGTGTAAGTCCAGCTTTCAGCACCCATTCCACAACTTTCTTAACTTTACCCTTTGTTGCTATGCCCACTCGAAGTTCCTTTATTAACTGATCTGTACCTAAATAAGACAATGAAAGCCTATGTAAGCTCCACATCCAGAGCAACTAGCATATATTCCAATACATCACTTCGATACAAATGACAAAAGATATCTATCTATGGACATGTTTGCTTTCAAATCCGGGCAATGAAAAGTTGAATAATAATGTCAAGAGATATTAGTATTTCCTAAGTGACTGCGATCCTATATGTATTTCTTTATTTAGACAAAAAAGGGTTCTTTTAAGAGATAACATAAAATTTAGTGTGATAAAGAGAGCACATGATGGTAGTTCAATTCACCGGAGCCATGTGTAAGTCCAGCTTTCAGCACCCATTCCACAACTTTCTTAACTTTACCCTTTGTTGCTATGCCCACTCGAAGTTCCTTTATTAACTGATCTGTACCTAAATAAGACAATGAAAGCCTATGTAAGCTCCACATCCAGAGCAACTAGCATATATTCCAATACATCACTTCGATACAAATGACAAAAGATATCTATCTATGGACATGTTTGCTTTCAAATCCGGGCAATGAAAAGTTGAATAATAATGTCAAGAGATATTAGTATTTCCTAAGTGACTGCGATCCTATATGTATTTCTTTATTTAGAAAAAAAAGGGTTCTTTTAAGAGATAACATAAAATTTAGTGTGATAAAGAGAGCACATGATGGTAGTTCAATTCACCGGAGCCATGTGTAAGTCCAGCTTTCAGCACCCATTCCACAACTTTCTTAACTTTACCCTTTGTTGCTATGCCCACTCGAAGTTCCTTTATTAACTGATCTGTACCTAAATAAGACAATGAAAGCCTATGTAAGCTCCACATCCAGAGCAACTAGCATATATTCCAATACATCTTTCATGCACAAACAATAACTGAAAGAAGTCAGAAGTAAAACAAGTTCAATGGTATAAAGTTTCACGCTGTTGACCATAGATTTCTTACTATCACAGGAGCAATTTTCAGTATCTTAAAAGTACAGGTGGAAACAGAGATCTTAAGGAAAAATATGAACAACTTTTACAGTTCAGTTTCAATGCAAGAAACCAGTTCCTAATTCGGAAAATGTCATTCCAAACACAAAAGAAACAAAGGTAGACATTTCAGTTAGTCTTACACTCACACTAGGTTCATTCAGATACTCTAAACCGATATTTATAATTCTTTACGGTCATCATAGTTTTTAAGATAAATGATATCGTTTTGTGAGTTACAAACAACAGCATCGGTTCGGAAACAATGAACGATAGAATGAGCAATTTGAGTTTCTGGATATGACAAACAATTTTTTTAAATGACAGAAAGATAAATGATTTTGCTATTAATGCTTTTACTTTTGACAAATATTTCTAAAAGAATTTCAGGAATGGACTTGAATGGTTCTTTAGCAGCAAAGTTTTTCTTTCAAAACTATTCTATTTGATTGCTGCAGTATATGACAAATTGACGTAAATACTTTCTCCAGGATTCATTTAAGCTTGCATCTGAATATTTTACATCCCCCCTCCCCCAACAATAAAATAATAATAAATAAGTAAATAAGTAAATAAATAAAACATAATAATGTTTTGATAATATTATGTTTCTCAAGCTGATTCCACCAATATGCTGTTGTATCCATTGAGATTATCGATTTCTGAATTGTAGGTTATATCATTCCTAGATCTTTTTTAACTTCAACCAAATATATGTGTTTGCAAGGTGTATAAGATCAAGTGTCATACAGGCATATTTTGAGATCTGTTTAGCAAAATCTTGTAAACCAATTTACATATGTTATTTGTGTGGTGTGTCAACTCCCAAGAAAGCATTTCCTAATCTGGATCAATTACATGAGTACGACCCAATTAAAGCTTTTGAAATTCTAACATAGAAACGAATAGGTTTAAGTAAATTATATGTTAAACTCTTCAGGACGCTCAATGAGGAAAGAAAGATAATTTTTTTGAAACTAGCAAAGATTTGGCTGCAGCCTTGGACTGCGGAAGGGAATGATTACCTTTTGAAGCAAGGATGTCAGTGAGGTTAAGTAGACATTGCAAAGATGAACACGGAAGACTTCTGGCCTCAAAAACTTCCCCAAATTTTGCAATTCTGACATCTAAGAAAAAGCAATTAAAACTCATCAAGTAATAATATCTTGCAAAGAGAAATTCTAAATAGTTGCCAACTTCAGTATTAGCACCTGCAGACCCAGAGAAGAAATGGAAGTGATGGAAAAGCTCCCAGCGAAATAATATCCAATGGAGACAAGAAGACAACCGGCAGTCAGACATCATGATGAAAAGGAAAAAAAAAAAAAAGAAGTCCAACAGAATAACAAAATGGCACTGCAGTCAGATGAACTAGAAAATACATTATAATCTCAGGTTCCCAACATCATTTTTGATAATGTCCACATGGAACTAATAGTCTCCTCATGCTTGTTTCACCAATGAAATTTATTTCTAGCACATAGATTTAAGGCTTGTTCTAGCTCTGTAAAACAAAATCTACTGTCATATTGCAGGCATTAACATAAAAAAGCAAGAAAAAACTTGAATGATAAATTAAGAACCGAATTATTGGCCGATGCAAAGCTGCATATGAACTGTTGCACGAAGGGATATAGTAACGGCAATCTTCTCACTGGGATGTAACATAACCAGTGCTATCACCTTGTTCGATGAATCCAAACCCCATTGGAAACTCAAATGATATGATACTGAGAAGTGAGTTGAAACACAACTATGAGGACACAAATATGAAGATTCTTCACTTCAATTAAGAGCACAAATATGAGGGCAATAAATTAGGTTGGAGAAAATGAGCTAGTAGTGACCGTTGACGGACAAGATGATGAAAGCACACAACCAAAAGCAAAAAAAGAAAACCTAGTACTCTATCTTTGGCATTAGCAAAAGAAAATCGAGTTTGACTATCATGTGGCAGAGAAAGCTTGGTACAACAGGCTGGACACAAATAAATGGTAAGAACTCTTCCAATTCAGTGAAGCAGAGAAAGTTTGGTACAACTAATATGTTTTGTAGGTATTTATACAGTTAAGAACTGGAATGACCAAAGCATTTGAGTTATTGTTTAACAATATTATATCATGGTAAATTAATATTCCAGTAGAATACATACAAACACATATTCGGTCAACAAAATATTGCATTATGATATTATCACACCCTTTACCCCTTGTTCTAAGGTCAAGACAAAAATTTAATGCAACCCAGAAGATATAAGCTCACATTAACGATGGCAAAATTGATCATTAAATCACAAGTATGTAAGGAACCATGAACTAATTTGTGTATCTTCATGGACCCAAGCACAGAAATGCAACAATTTTCAATAATGATGAGAAGAAAGATACGTAATTTGAAAAGCAAATAGTATGCTAAATATCGTAGAATTTTCTAAACTTTGATACAAATTGTTGAGTTTTTGACACACGAAAGAAATTACTTTTATTAATTAAGACCTACAAAATTATTTTTACAACAACGAGACACACACACCCTATGCAATCCCACTAACTCTAGTACTACTCAAACATTATCCGCCTCTTTCCTAAGCACACTCCATTGACTTGAGCTAATTCACTCCATTACTCACACACACCAATTACAATGGTTGAACTCATATTTATAGCAGCCAAAAGTCAGTGACTCGACTGACGTAGTCTCCACAGCATTCGAACAATGGTGGTGAATATATTATTTTATATGACAAATACTAATTATTCTAGTTAATTCCTCAAATGGCTGCAGCAAGTTCTTGCCCAATATTCTTTAGAACGTTCTCTGTTTTGTAGCCAAGAATACTTAATAGATGAACACAGCAAACTATGGATAACTACACAGGCTTGAAGTCGGTGATCTCTGCAACGTAAATATCCATTTCAATAAAGAACGTGATTCTGAATAGAAATGTTAGGAACTCGGGAATTCATATGTAACGGCTTGGTAGGAGAAAATAAATCGGTGGTACAGAGAACGAGTGATAGGCAACAGTGAGGGTCTGAGGGACAAGATTCAAATTTTTTTCTTTTATATTTTCATTTACCTGAAGAAGGCCTTGGCAGCATTGATTATACTATGCACCAAATTAAGCAAAACAGGAAGCTAGTCATTACCATAAACTTAATTGAGACATTTCCTCAAACAGGAAGGATGTTAAAAAACAATCAGTGAAACACCTAGACTATAGAATAGTTCAATCCAGCGGGTCATAGCTTCTAGTCGTTATTGTGCAAAATTACAGATCGGATAACCAGCTAATTGAACTATCATTAGAGTTCAAAAACAGAAGATGATTTCCGAGCTTACATGTAAGGGTAACCTCTCGATCCTTGAGGCCAAAATTGGGTCCTTAACATTCTCAAGCTCTTTAGGATGAATGGTTCCAGTTCCCCCGGGGACAGCAGCGGCTTCGATTTCACCCAAATGAAGAAAGTAGGCCCAAAAAATTAGGGAAAAACGAACAGTGAGTGTATAGGGCCAGCACCGGCCAAAAGATTAGGGGAGAGAAAGCTGCGAGAAAGAGGGTTGAGTGGGCAAGCTGCGTGGGCAGGGAGAGAGTTGAGAACAGGGGGGAGAGAGAGAGAGAGAGCTACACGCGTAGGGGTTGCAAGCAGTAGAAGATGGCGGTCGAGAGAGGCGAAGGTGAGGACGGAATGACACCCGGGACGGAGGTAGTGTTATTTTTTTGGCCCTTGTGTCGGAGAGACCTTGACCTAAAATAGTTTGCATGTAAGCCCATAAATAATATAATATAATAATAATAATAATTAATTTATTTACTTTTGCCTTTTTATAGTTTAGACTTTGACCTAATAATTTGACTTTGACCATGTACTAAAAAATAAATTTGGAAAATTTCGCTTAAACGGGGCAAATTTCGCTTAAATTTGTGTGGTTCTGGAGCCATTAGAAAGAAAAACAAAAAAAGTCTTGTTGACTCACAAGTCAGGCATTTATATCCAAGAAATTTCCAACTCGAAAGAAATTTGTGGAAAGTGCACCATGATCAGTAGTTTATCGTCTGTTTATTTGATATGAAAAACAAAATCATGGAAAATTTGTACTTTTGCCTATAAAGCTAGAGAGAGTCATCCTTTCAAGACAAAAGGTGCAGGATTCATATTGTTCGTCCATTTTGATCACATACTTGAGACACTTTCTTGTAGATTTTAGCGGTAAGAAATATAGCAAGATGTCTAACATTTATGACAATTGGGAGAAACTTGTAGGATCCGTGCTCCAGAGGGAACATGATAAGCAGCTTGCTTTAGCTCATTCCGAGGATACAAGTACAGACAGCTCCATTTCGAGTTTCTTATCCGAGCCAGGTACTCTAGTTCATGATGATCATAATATTCAACAGTTGGGATCTTCTTCCAATACTATTGATGAAATTATCATATCTAACATCTATGACAATAGGGATAGTCTTGTGGGAGTTGTGCTCGAAAGCGATCGTGCTTTAGTTCATTCCAAGGATTCAAGTATAGATCTCTCCATTTCTTCTAGTTTCTTATCCAAGCTCGGTAATCCAGTTCATGGCAATCATAATATTCAAATAGGATCTTCTTCCGATACTATAGTTGAAGACATCATCTCCAAATCCTTGGATCCTGTGGTCTATACCACCAAGAAAGAGTTGCTTCAAAGGCTTTCTGACTCTCCTATTTTACTTAACATCGCCTCTAGGATGATGTTATATCTTTTCATATTTGTATTTTGGCTATTTCTAATTTTTATGTTTGTTAGGATTTTCCTAGCTCTTCTAGGAAAGAATATTTGATTTTTTAATTAATTTACTCATTTATATTAAAGAATTTTCCTCTTAGATTTTGGATAGTATTATTTTTATGATTATGGATAGTATTATTATTATGATTAATTCTTCTAATTTACAATAACATATTTTCTTGCATATGGTTATTTGGTGAGTTGTGTAATATTCTTCGACGCATATATTTTATGATATATATCATTGTAAAGATTTATTTTTTATTTCATTTTTTTCATATTGAAATAGTAGGATATAAGCGATAAAATTTTAGAATAAGTATAACTAGTTATTTCACTTGTGCATTACAGGGGATGATAATACCAGGTAATATAAGCAAGTCAAGGGGATTAAATATGATTGTATAAAAAAGATTTTAAGTTATAATATTTGCTCATTAATATGTGTGTTAAAAAACAATATATGTGACACCCGTAATACAATATATTTCATTAATGAAGATAAAAAATGGTCTACATAAAAAAAGACTAAGGAAAATATTGAAGAAAATTTTTAGAATTTGTATTAGACTGCACGGGTGAATTTTTGAAGCTTGTATCAAGCTGTCAATGTATAACGCGCGAGAAAATATGTTGCATCCGATAAACATAGCTTGAATAAATGATAAAGGATAATACCTGTATTACACCATTTATACTAGAATTTGTTATTTGGCTATTTTTAACACAAATCATAATTTTCAAACCTTTTCAATTTATAACTCTCGAAATATCTATATAAAATTGTCTATAAGTGAACACCAATATTTTCTACAAAATGCATGTGTGATCTATTGCCTTTTTTTTACACTTTTCTAATATGTATTAATGATATCTAATCTTTCTTAACATATATCTTCTACAGACTAAATATTTTAATATATTATCATAATTTAGTCAGTGTTTAAAAAATTTAACCATCATGATTAATTCAATTAGAAAAATAAGGAATTAGTGAATATGGTAACCAATCCGGAAAGAAATTCGACATTGCGAGATAAATACGGATACGATTCACCGGTTCATAATAAAGTTTTTTTTCAATTATGAGAACTTTTTGAAAGCTCAGTGCCCATAAACTAAGGGCATATTATGCATAACTCTTCTCTAAGTAGTTTATTTTTAACATGCACTTTTTACAGACTAAATATTTTAATATGTTAACATAATTTAGTCACTGTTTAAAGAATTTAACAATGATGACTAATTCAATTAGAAAAATCAGGAATTGGTGAATACAGTAACCAATCCGAAAAGAAATTCAACATTAAGAGACAAAATATGGATACAATGCACTCGTTCACAATAAAGTTTTTTACAATTATGATCCATTAAAATTTTAAACTTCTTAAAAGCTCAGGGCCCATAAACTAAGGGCATATTATGCATAATTCTTCTCCAAGTAACTAATCTAACGGTGTGAGATAAATATGAATACGGTTTATCGATCCACAATTAACCTTTTTCAGTAATAGTCCACTAAAATTTTTAATTTTTTAGAATTTGAAGGCTTATAGGTTGAGGCCCTATTATGAATAATCCTTTTCAAAAGACATACATTCTCAATTCTTTTCACTAAATAAATAATGTGTGATTCTTTTTCTATATCTAAAGTCACATATTCAATGGCACTTTAAAAGGAATAAAATTTCAACTTTTTTAAATGGTAAACATAAAAAAATTATAAAATCGAATATTCTTTTTCCATGTTATTTTAGGTAAAAATTAATTTATTTTAATTATTTAATTAAAATTGGTCTGATAACCTTGCACCTTTAGCTTTTCCGATTCGATAGCTGAAACATTTGTAAATGCTGAAATCAATCCGACAAGACGAATACGGTCTCACCTGCTCACAATAAACATTTTCTAAATAATGAAATATTAAAATTTTAAACTTTTTAGAAGCTTAAGACTCATAAGCTAAGTCCCCATTATGAATAACACATCTCTAAATAGCTTAATACAGGTATACATCCTCAATTCTTTTTACTAAATAACCAATGTGTGATTACCTATCTATGTCTAAAGTCACATTTTCAATGACTCTTAAAATGGAGTAAAATTTTGATTTATTTTTTAAATGATAAAGATAAGAAAATTATAAAATTGAATGTTCTTTATTCATATTATTTTAGGTAAAAATTAATTTATTTCAATTATTATTTAATTAATATCAGTCCAATGAATTTGAGCAATTAGTTTTTTTGATTCGATGACATATCCAATTTTCTAAATATTGGCGAATACTGGAACTAATTCGGAAGCAATCAGATGGTGTGAGATAAATTGGAACAAAAAAATATGAAAATTGATCAAAAATAAAACTACTCGAGATAGGGAATGAAAATTTTAAGTGTAAAGCGAAAGCGATTTGATAAATCTTAGATAGAATGAGTTCTATTAGAAGAAGGAATGAAAATCTTGATAAAGATCTAGATAAAATAAAATCTGATTTGATGTTTGGGTTAAAAAATTGAAAAATGTAGTGATAATAACAAGCTAAATCAAATATATATATAAATAATATAAAATAAAATAAAAATTGAAACATGTAATAAAATGAATAGCCAAGATTGCAAGATAAAGTGAATGATTGAGATGAGTTAACCCGATTTAGCAAGGGAAAATGGGCGGGATATGGTAAAAAGAAAATTATTCTGCTTTTGTGTGTATATAGATCCCATACTGATCCGTTGAGGAGAGATGTTTATAGAGTTGGACTTATCTAGAATTATTATGGTGCTTTTGTTGAATTCTAAAAATAGGTTGAAACTTTTCTTGAACATAATGTATATATAATATAGTTTGGGGATTGATTTGAATCTTAATTCCACGTGTGTAAGTGTTTTAGTGAGCGAGTTTGTATATGCGAATGTTGAAGTTATGTGATTTAATAGGAACTAGCTTTTTACTTGCGCGATGTATGGAAAGAATAATTCAAAATAATTTAACTTTTTTTTTAAACTTAAATAATTGAACTTATTATAAAAATTTGAGAAATTAAACACTCACACATGCAAAACTTGATATCGTAGTATAGTATCATATATTTATTTAAGCATAGTTATCTTTTATTTTAATCTTTTGATATGATATAAATAATTAATTTATAAAAATTATCAACTATTGACTTTGTTTGTGTGCGTCAAAACCTATGTGGTATAATGGTATATTAGTCAATCATCAAACACTTGAATAAAGAGGAGAAAATGTGAGAATAATGTTTTCAAAATCACAGAGGAAATTATCTTGACTGCTGGATTCCCATGGGAATGAAAGGAAAATTTGAAAAAAAATGATATATAAGATAACTTGAAGATGGAATCCGAGGGGACTATCTTGATTGCTGGATTTTCATAAAAGGAAAATTTAAGGGGGAAAATATAAAATAACTTGAAGATAGAATCACAAAAATAAGATAAAAATTTGAAGATAAGATAATTCTGGAAATTTAAAAAAAAAATGGATATAAAAGCATTTACTGTGCTGATTACCGTAGTTGGAGACAAAAATGACGAAATTATACTTTTAAGAAAAGTAGCCGGAAAACTACGGTAAAATTGTACCGCAAGCTCATTTCATTTAATTAATTAATATATAGACTACAAAACATTTATATACGGTATTTAGTATTTATATATAAGGTAATTATATTAACACAACTAATTTTATTTACTACACCATATTTATAAATACACCACTAAATAAAACACAATTTAATGATACACCACATTTGTTTTACAATCTTAACCTTACCCAATTAAGCAAACAAATCAGCGGGAAAAATTGTACACCACAATCACCATAAAAATATATTCATAGTGGAATTCTCAAAATCTATTCCTAACCCCACCCACTCATCCGTCATCCAATTCAAATTTTTAACTATATTTGGGGTAACAAAATTCGAAAGAATATTTATGTTTACGGCATCATAATTAATCCCTATCTCATCGGTCAATCTCCCCTCGCAAACCCTAAAGCAATGATTTCTCAGAATTGATTCAAGATTTCTGGGCATCTTTCGGGTATGAATCTTTGTAGGGAGGACTGATGAAATTGATTTCAGTTCCAACCAAGAGAGAGAGATTCAATAGTAATTAATATGTAATTTCTATTTAAAGTTTTATGGATGGAGTTCTTATACTAAATTAGAACGAGCAAGATACCAATTTTAATTGTAATTTCTCCATCATATTCAACTAAGTTCAATTTTTTATTGTGTTAATGTATAATTTATGTTTCTCCCTTTCTTGTTAGTGTTCAAATTTTGATGCCCATGTTCCATGAAAAAGAATTGTTTAATTAAATTAGGATTAGGAAAACCGTGGTGTGCGTTAAAATGAAAGCAAGAAGAGAGAATTTGACTATTAAAGTAAAAGTTATTTTTGTAATTTTAAGATATAACCATTTTAGTAATATTAAAAAGTGTGGTGTTATAAACAAAGGGTAATTATATTGCCACTATATTTTTTCCTTCCTACACCACATTTTATGCACACCACTAGTAAAAGATAAATCTAATAGTTACACCACATGCTATTTTACAAATATAACCATATCCTTCTAATTTAGTTAAAAAAAATAAAATAAAATTAAGAATAAATCTGTACATATTCAACAGATGAATCTTATTTTTATTTTTTTAAACTACTAGAGAAATTAGATTATTACTGCACCAATGGAAAAACACAATTGCATCTCATACGACCATTGTGAGAAGTTTAAATATGAATTCATCATATGCCTTCAAAAACTCAAACAAATAGGAGAAAAAATTCAACCTACAGAATTTAGTTAGATTCAAATTTGGTTTCAAACATATTTTTAACCACGAATTGCGGAAAGGATTGTTAGGGTTTAAGGGGTGTAAGCCATGATTTATTTGAATTTGACAACCATGAATTAAAAAGAAGAAGAAGAAGAAAGATCGACACGCCACTTTAAGGAATTAATTGGTTAAAATTTGCTAGTTTTTCATATTCTAATTCAAATGAAACAATTTTTAATAATTTCTATTTTGTATTAATTCTTGAAACCGGGGTTATGTCTCTTGACTAGGTTGATACACGGTTTCATGTAAAAAAATCCCATATGTTATCTTGATTCAGATTAATCATTGGGTTAAACACTATAAAATCATTACTGTTTACATAAAATGAATGGAGGAATGATTTCTGGGACAAAAGGAACAGTGACGACACAGAACACAAGGCCAAAACGGATTAGATGATAGTGACCAAATTAAAGTTGTCAAAATTTCCCCAAAATCCTATACTAATGGCAGCGGAAATCAAACAAGCCGACTTTGACAATTGTTTCGCGTGAAGAAGAAGAAAAGAAAATAAAGAAGAAAAATGGATGTTGATGTGGTGTAAGAATAAAAAATAATAATTCATGATATATTTTAATGAGGGTTAGTGCTGTAATATTGTTTATGGGCATCTAAGTAAATAAAAAATTATGAATTATTTGTGGTGCGCCAAGAAAAAATTGTAGTGGCAATATAATTGTCCATAAACAAAACTAATATAGTGCCCGCGCAATGCACAGGAAGAATAATGTTAAAAATTATAATCAATAGGAAGCTACAGTAAATGGGTAACATTTGAACATCAGTTGAAAATATAAAAGTATGAGTTTACATCAGTTGAATCAATAGAAGAAATAACTTAGTACTGGTGGAGTTCAAAACTATTTAAACAATAATTTAAATTCATCCAATAGTTTTTTTGTACATATGCTTCAATGGGAAAGCTTTATAGCCATCAATTAATTTCCCCAGTCATTAATTCATCAACAAATGTACAAAAGAAAAAAAAAAGATATTACTCCATTAAAGTATAAACATGTAAGAACAAAATTTCATTGTAATACATTAGTGAAATAGTTGTCTTGTAATAAAATCTCAAAATTATTAATGGTAGAGTTTAATTATTAAGAAGTAGATTCAATACAATGTTGGGTATGTTGCCAAAAATAATCTAAAGTTGAAAAGGAAAAGGAAAATGAAAAGAAGAAGAGCCTTTGGAGGAAAAGAAATCCAAATCATAGAAAGAATTGTCTTGTCTTATCTTCCAAGTCAACGAAGCATATAAATAGATGTGTTTTCTTCTTCTTTTATGTACAAGAGTGACTTGAGTTTTTGAGAGAAAAATTGGCGAGCTTAGCATCTTGTGAGTTTTCTTGTAACTCTTTGAGGTTTATTCAAAGAGTAGAAAATTATGTGCTGTAAAGTTTGGGTATTTTTCTTGTAATACTTGGGGGTTGTGGGTTGGCGAGTGAAATTCTATATGGTTGTGGCAACTTGAGTCATATAGTGAAAAGTTTTGATTGTCCGTAAATTTGTCTTTGTTCTTTTATTTTTCCTTGTCTTATTCAATTCTTTAAAAAATGGTTCTACTGGCGTAATCGAGGAATTTATATTAATTATTAACAGTGGTATCAGAGAGTCAGGTTTTGTTCGAGGTAGAGTAGAGGAAAATATGGCGTATGAAGTTGTGAGAATTAAGTTTGACTTGTGACTAGAACAAGCATGGAATTTCTTGATTTTGGTTGGACGATTTAAAGCTCTCAAAGGAAAACCGTCCATGTGTTCTAACAAAGTTACTGGAGCCAGTATGAGCGATAGTGATTGGGAAGATTTATATTTAAAGACTGGAAGCAGGATGTGTCTCCATCTATTCAGGAATGTTCTTCTAAATATTTATCGAGTATTTGCTGTGAAGAAACTGTGACATCAATTTGAAGAGGTGTATGAGGTAAGAGGTTCTTCAAACTTATTGCACCTAGAAAAATGTTTTAGTTGTTGCGAATTGGTGTAGATACAAAAATTCTCAATGGGATCGTCAGAGAACTGGTGGTTGTTGCAAGTTGGTGTTGTAGACTGACTGGTTATATGAGAAAATATTGTCCAGGTGGAGCATGTTCGGCTATTATTTAGATTTGGACAATCCGACTCTCTTGGTGTGAGGGCGGTGGACATGTGCTATGAAGTAGGTGAGTACATCTTCATGGCGTGTCGCTAGGTGCCACTGCAAAGGATGTTTGTTACTTCTAGCTGTTATATTTACACAAGGGCATTGGTTGACAGTGATGCAGTGTGTGTGGTTGTAGTAATGTCGATGGATGATGAGCTATCAGATCGGAAGAGCACA
>CAVNYN010270767.1:0-19921 GCA_963692815.1 Nyctanthes arbor-tristis | reverse complement strand
ATGTTTGTTACTTCTAGCTGTTATATTTACACAAGGGCATTGGTTGACAGTGATGCAGTGTGTGTGGTTGTAGTAATGTCGATGGCTGATGAGCTATCTAGAAAGTTAACAAGAGAGTTGCATCACAAGTTTCTACAAGTTTATTTCGACATTGAGCCGATGAAATGCTTGGAAGTTGTTGTTAATTCTAAGTGGTTATACTCATGTGGTAGAGTATGGGACTCTCAAAATGTCAAAGGCTTACCTGGTAATTTCCCAAGTATTGTGTACAGGATTGCAAAAGGAAAGATGGAGATTTTGGCTTATTTTGGAAAGGTGGAGATTGTTGGGTATGTTGCCAAAAATAATTGGAAGTTGAAACGGAAAAGGACAAGGAAAAGAAGAAGAGTCCTTGGAGGAAAATGAATCCAAATCATAGAAGGAATTGTCTTATCTTATCTTCCAAGTCAACGAAGCCTATAAATAGAGGTGTTTTCTTCTTCTTTTATGTACAAGAATGACTTGAGTCTTTGAGATAAAAATTGGCGAGCTTAGCATCTTGTGAGTTTTTCTTGTAACTCTTTGAGGTTTATTCAAAGAGCAGAAAATTATGTGCTGTAAACCTTGGGTATTTTTCTTGTAATACTTGGGGGTTGTGGGTTGGTGAATGAAATTCTATATGGTTGTAGCGACTTGAGTCATATAGTGAAAAGATTTGATCGTCCATAAATTTGTCTTTGTTCTTTTATTTTTCCTTGATTCATTCAATTCCTTAAAAAAGGTCCTGCGGGCGTAATCGGAGAATTTACATTAATTGCTAACATACAATTGGCGATATGATACATTAGTGAAACAGTTGCCAATATTAAAATTTCTTTTAACAATAACCATATATTTTGTTTACAAAAGAGTTAATTTTGCTACAAAGCAATCAAATTTTTTTAATTTTGCTACAGAGCAATCAATTTTTTTTAGAAAGATCAATTATGGTTGAAAGACGAATATGTTAATCAATTCGCAATATATCCATATGTACATAAAAAGCTTAATCTTATGGAGCAACACCAACCTATTCGAGACTTCACTAAGTGGTGATATTGATCAGGTGATTGAATTACCACCAGTAAAATTTTCAACCAGACTGTCTAGACAAATAATTGACGTCCGTAAGTGATATATTGAGATGCCACTAAGTGATCTCTTGAGTTTGTGCTTAATTAGACTTTAAAGCCGATTTGTATCACATGGACGTCGAAAGAGGAGTAATTTCAATATGTCAATGCATAATCAGTCAAACTAGAGAATGTTAAAATAAAGATTCATTTATAAAAAGTTGATATAAACTCCAAGCATATGCGTTATTATATATATTACTTAGCATTAAGAAGTTTTGTTGACTGCAATTAAACTAACGGGCAACCTTGTGAGTTTTAGTTTTGTTGAGGGGAGCTGTTGAGAAAATTGATGGAATCAAAAAATGAAAAAGGAGACTGAAGGAGGATGAAGGCATATACGCTTGCTCTAGCCCTGACTCTCGACTCTTGATTCATGATTCAACTCCTCTATTCTTAGCATAAAAAAGTGGAGAAATTTAATAATCTCCATACATTAACGATTTCATAAACATATGGCAAAATTATTAAAAAAAAGAAAAAATTAATATCAATAAACAAATTGCAAAAAGTTCTCCAATCCGGACAAAAAGTAGAATATAAATCATGTATGTCGATCACAACCAAACAACCTGAAGAGAATGTGAAATTTATAACAATTTAATGAATAGAAAAGATAATGCAATTGCCCAAAATAAAAAGAAAATATTAGGACAAAAGTCAAAATGAAAATCAGTCTTGCACTTTGTTCAACTATGATCACATAATTTTGATGTTTCAGTACCAAAAAAAAAAACATTTTGATGATTAAAATTAGAATAAAACATACAGTTATATACAAATAATTAAGTCAGACAATAGTCACAGTCACAACCATATACTGAATTAAATTATATTCAATGGCACTAAATTGAAATGTTAGGAGATGCACATTCTGAGAAGCATTAATACCCGTAAGTATTTAGTATCATAATCCACAAGTAATATAATAACCATTCACGCTAGAATCAATACACGAGAAGAAGAAATTCTTATAAGTATTTAGAGTCAATAATCCAAAAAATTGGTGAAAAAGAAAACATAATAACATAATAAATCATACAATTGAACAAATACTGATGTAGAGTATAATAACAAAAAATAAACCATACAACCGAGTATTAGATATCACAATATTCATCCATATTCATCCGCAAACCCATTTCAACGGTGTATATCTCACCCGATCTACTTCTGTGACAGAGGTCTGACATTGCTAGTCTGTCAGCCTTCAAGATGGACAACGACGAGCCATCTGCAGAGCAGAAGTAAGCTTACGGGTTATGTGAAAAAATTATGTACCATAGGTTTGAGATAGTGAAGAGAATGAGAGTTGAATATTATGAAGATGCTGAACGTGTGATTTAAATATATTTATTTAAGGTATTATTATAGAGAGTAAAATTTATGGAAATTCCAGGTGATAATTAAGGAATAAATTAAAATGAAGATAAGGACAAATAAAATCTAAATCAAACGAACAATTGAGATTCATTGAATTAGATCGAGCAAAAAACCACTCATAATCCAAAAATTTCTGGAAAAATTGTAGTGACCGAAAAATTTTTCTACCAAATTTTTTATTTTAATCCACGTGTCGCGATGACGTGCCCAAATAGGTTTGAATAGTCATACTTTGATGACGTGCCCGTTTAAACCGAATGAAATAATATTACTGGAATGAAAAAATTGTGTTTTGTCAACTAATCCAAATTCAATTCAAATAATTCAAAATTTGTCAAAATAAATTCTAACAAATTAATTTCAATAGACGAACCATACTTTTACAACATTACACGCAATATAAACCGAACATTCGAATTTATACACCAAGAATCTCATTTTCTAATTAGTCCCTTTTCGAACAAAAAACTTTCAAGATCTTAACTTTTGGCCCCTCTTCCTTCATGGAGCTAACACTATATACATAGTCTCAAAGACCTCATTCTCACCATTTTACTTATTTTGTCAAAGCAGTAAGGTAATTAGCTCTATCACACACACACACACACACACACACACACACTCTCTCTCTCTCTCTCTCTCTCTCTCTCTGCATCTTCTTCCTCTCATTCTTCTTCTTCAACACTAAATAGTTTTCATTTTTCTTTCTGGTAAACAAATCAACTCAAGGCTAGGAAAACACAATCAAGCTATATATCAAAATCACAACAAGAACATTGTACTACAAGGCAAACAACTCTTCCCTTGTTCTATGTTCATCCATTCTTTACCATGTGAGCTCAAACAAAATGTGCTCTAGAAATCTACACTTCACTAACACTTCATATATACATTCTTCAATTTCCTTCACAAATATCAATTAAAAAATATGGGGGTGAAAAATCTGAAAATCACAGTGCTCGATTGAAACCAAGCAAGCCCAAGAAATTGATCTATCTTCAATCCTTCACCAAACACCACAAAATTGGCATCTATGGCTTCGTCTCGCTGCAAGGAACATAAAGATGTAAGTACTTTAGCCGAATAACCACCACTTTCGTTGGAAAATGGCTGAAACCGCTGAGCTCCTCCGCCCTAAACCACCACCATACCTTTAAAAACTTACATCGATTTGATGAGCTCGTTGAGAGCTTTCTTTTCCACCTATTTCCCTTTCGATTTGTCAGATTTTTGGGCGGATTTTGAACCACAAAAGTGCTCCAAGACCGTCTCTCTATGAATGTCCCTGCTTCTTTTACTTCCATGTATTAACCAAAGGAAATTAGATCTAAATTAATATCCTATGGGTTTTAGCATTCTAGTCCTTTCAGGATTTAAAAACACTTAAATAAGCCTTAAATTTATGGTCAACTCCAATCTTAACCCAAAGTATTCTCAAGACATTTAAGTTAACCCTAAAGTTATTATTTGAATCAAAATGGGACCCCAAACATTTGAAATAATTAATTTCAACCCTTAACTTTTAAGTTTTGCATAATTAGTCTCTAAACTTTCAATTCTAATAACAAAAGTCCTTAAACTTTTAATTTCACTTAGATTGACCCTCAAACTATTCAAATAATTAATTTTGGGGTCTTCTAACTTTTATAAATCTATGATTTAGTCCCTAAATGTTTAATTACACCATAAAACCTTAAATTATAAATTTTAACCCTAATTAATTTCCTTTATTGGCTAGATGGAGCATTTGAATAGTTGAGAAAATTTTTTTAAAGAATTTAGAGCTCGACTTGAAACATCACAAGGTAGACTCTTTTATTTAAAACTACGTTTTTTTAAACGAGCACACTTATTTGATTCATATTATAGTGACACTTATTTGATTCATATTATAGTGATATGTATAATTAATGTGAATTTATGTTATTGCCAATTAAAAGGCATAAGTGTTATATTGGCTTATTAAAAGGTATCGTCTATTAAGAGGCGTTTTATAATATTAGCCTATTAAAAGGTATATGAATTTTTTGTTTATTAAAAAGCATGTTAGCTTGCATGGTTATGTGTATTATTGTGATATATGAATGTAAATGATGCGTGAAGCCTACTGAGTATTTAAAATACTCATTCTTTTCAATCTAACAAATTTCAGGTTTCGGAGCCGGTGGTGGAATGACGAGCGGTGACCACAATTAAATCATGTTTTGAAAAATTAATCTTTTGGAAATTGTCTATTAATTATGGAGAAAACATTTGAGAACTCCACTTATTTTATTACAGTCGTCAAAAATTGATATTAGATAGTTATCTTCCGCACTCGCCAAAAACTTACTTTATTGAATTTTGTCCTTTTTCACATTTTATTATTTTAAAAAGTAAACAAGAAAAGTCAAACTAACAACCCGAATACTTTTTCAAATTCAGGGCGTTACAAAAATCATCCAAGAAAAGGAAAAGATTGGAGAGAGAGATGGAAGAAGATGGGAATCACATATAGAAAGCCGAAAATTGGGGAAAATGGTGCGGGCATATTGATTAGAGAGATTGGAGAAAGTGGAAATAATGGGAGGAAAAAATAATAACCATTTTTCGAAGGATTCCAGAATACTGGTATACCGCAGGTTTAGCTGTGCCTATAAGTACCGCAATAAATAGAGGGGAAAAATGCGGTGCCGATAGGCACAACTACCCTTAATTTAAGAATATATAGATATATAGATAATAGATATAGATAGATTCCCATGGTTAATATAATTAACTTAGATATACTATTACCCCCACAAATATCACCGCCACAAATAATTTATGATTTTAATGAAAACACCACAATATTTCTTCCAAACGAAAAAAAGAAAAAGAAAAAAAAAGAGAATTCACCACAATAAATTTACATTTATAAATGACAATACTATATATAGTATACCACCAAATGCATTTTTTCCCTCTTCTCCCACCACAATCAACCAGGATTCAAGCATTTTCACTTACCTAACCCTCTCTAATTATTCATGTTATCGTCCAAAAAAAAAATAAAAATCTTGGTACCACGCCGATTCCATTTTTCACCACTTATGAATTCCTCAAGCTCGTCTATGCATAAAATTAAAGATCATGTACCTTTCTCTCTCTCTCTCTCTATTTGCTTGAGCTTTTCAAGGCTGAATGTCGAAGTGTTTTAGGTTTTATTCAAAAGTGAAAAATAAATGTCAAAATTTGTGGTTGTGTAAAATTCTTCAGACAGAATTGATGGTTTTAAAAATAAATGTCAAAATTTGTGGTTGTGTGACATTCTTCAGACAAAATTGATAGTTTTGCAAAAATGCCAAGTATAAAAGGGCGAGAGAGAGAGAAGGTAACAAATAATCATCGTCGATAATTAAGATTGAAGGAATTAAAGTTGGTGTAGTCAAAGAAAAGCGATGAGCAAGGCAATATACACATCAATCCTCGACAATGAATTTGGGAAGAATATAAAGAATAAAGAAAAGATTAAAATTGTTGTAAATTATTTATTGATATTATGAATGACTAAAATACCCTAAAATTCTATACTTGTACCTATGAATAGGAGTCTTTCGTTATCATAAAAGATATATACAATTCATGAGTTTCCTCTATGTTTTTGTTGTTTTATTATTCTCTTTTCTCTAGTTTATAAAACGTTATCAGCACAATTGTCCATTATTTTCTAGTTTTTGATTCGCTAAATTATCAATTCACATAAAATTCTTTGGGAAATCCTAATTCCATATTTCAATCCCACTTCATGTTTGCATCCAGGCGAAAATTTCTTTTCAATTTATTTTCATTAGTGGTTGATAACGATTATTTATCAAATCATAGCTACAAGATTACCATGGGATTTTAGGAATTGAAACACACGTGTCGTCTGAGTTGGAATCCTATGGTTAGATAATTTTCAATTTGAATGATATACCAATCTAATGGTAAGATTATTTTGAATTTGACAATGAGATAGTTTGTCAATTTAATGTTAAGATTATCCCCAAACTTTTATAATTATAGTGTAAAAGTCAGACTCATCTTCTTTTTGTTTTTGTCATGTATATGCTCGATGTTAAAATTTGAATTTGATCGACAAGTCTTAATATGTATATATAGGGATGGAAATCTAAAATTCAATTCAATGAATTTTTAGCATTCAATTTTTATGTCATGGTATTATTTTATTTAATTATAATGGAAAGGAGATCATCAACTTTCTCTTGATTGGCTTTCCTTTTTGAAATAATTGTGACAGTCTATTATGGATGAATGTAAATATGAAAGTCACAATTTGTCTCACTTTTATCATTTTTTATTCTAGCCGCGATATGATAAACTCTTATAGATCCATGCATTATCGTAATTGATATGTTGTTTTTTAAATAAAGTTTTTGAATTTTGCATTATT
Source organism: Nyctanthes arbor-tristis (assembly GCA_963692815.1). NCBI lineage: Eukaryota > Viridiplantae > Streptophyta > Magnoliopsida > Lamiales > Oleaceae > Nyctanthes > Nyctanthes arbor-tristis. The sequence goes on along the minus strand of CAVNYN010270767.1, from coordinate 12,973 downwards.
ATCCCTATATGTTATAATTAATATATTGATATTTGTGGGATATAGTGTCCTATCACATTAGTAATCTTGAAGATTATTATGTATAAAATTAAAGAATTACAAATTTTTCTTGATATTAAATATTCTTGATGACTATATATATTTATATGAATGAAGAATAATATTAAAGGTGTCTTGAGACATGTCAACAATTATGATATGACAAATAAACATAATTTGTTTCCTTATAAACAATTTTAGAAAGTATTTGATAAGATAAATATTTGTTGTGATTATTGAAAAGTTACAATTTTATCTTTTACAATAAATATTCTAGAAAAATGTAATTTGCCCTGAAGAGCAAGATATGATGAGTTTTATCTTTAATTGTCGTTTCCTGAAGAAATAACTGATATTCGATATTCTATAAGATCATATTGCATTTTTTGCTCCTGAAGAAGCATTGTTTTATTATTGTTTACAATTATTATTATTATTTTTTGCATTGCATAAGAACTTTTTTATCGTCATTGTTATTATATTAATCATATTTGTTTGTTATATATTTATATTACTTATTGTTATATATATAATGTATTATATGTGTTGTTGCTTTTTAAATAGTACAATAAGTTATAATATTAATCCAGCAGAGTATTATTTTCTTCTGAAAAGTAATTCACACTATTGACATGTTTTTTTTTAGAAACATGTCCAACAAGACGATTTTGTCCTTTTTGTGGGTCACACTCATGGTGAATGACCCCTCAAGTGGCAGCTCAAGTGGTACTTGGGGTCATCTCAAAAACCAAAAGGCCTTTGAGGCCAAGGTTAAAAGATCGATCACTGTGGGACATGATTCTATCAAGGGAATTTATAAATATTTAAGGGGGCCACACATTGTGAGCGTGGCCTTCCGAAGATGACAAAATCGTTATGTTAGACGTGTTTCTAAAAAAGACACGACAACTGTAAAACGTGCAATTTGCAAATTTGTTGAGGGAATCGTGTTCCCCTAGCCTTTGAGGCTAATGTTGAGGGATCAATCCCTGAGGGACACGATTTCCTCAAGGGAATTTACAAATCCTTGAGAGGGCCACCTACCATGAGCGTGGCCCCCAAAGAGGATAAAATCATCTTATTGGTATTTGCTAAAAAGACACACACATGCTGATACACGAAGTATTGTTCTTCCTTGAAGAAGAACACAAAATTCATGTTCTGACCACATTGCAGTTTCAATATTCTTGAAAAATATTGTAAGTATTCGTTCAAATAGATCTATATTGCTCATGATGAGAATATTTATACATATCTAACAACATGTTATTCTTGAAGAATCACAACACTACAAGGATTATAGAACAATGTTATTTGTTTCAGAAGAGAAAAATGTTGGAAACGTTAATATTATAGAAAAAAATTAAGTTGTCTCAAAAGTTACTACTCGTTAAAGTAGAAACAATTTATATGGGTCTACATATAATATTACCCTTAAAATCTTCTATGAAATCTAGAAGATTTCATTTAAATCTAAACTGCAAACCGGAATTTATATTATAAAAGGAAATTCATTTGCTCTTAACATATCATTGGTGATGCTTATTTTAGATAATTAGTTATATTGGGATATCTAAATTTTTATATTTTAGTTAAAGTATAATATTTGATTGTTTAATTTATTAGTAAATTATCAACTTATATTTGCCACATTTTTCTGCAAAATTATGATTTTTGAAATCTATCAATGACTCAGAAGATTGTTATAGATAAAATAGATTTGCTCTTAAAAAGCCCAACATATTACAAAATAAAATATTATTGATTGTATTTTCTTAAGAATTACTGCTTTTAAAATTCTAGTAATGATCTTGAATATTATTATATTGGATTTTGTTATGTATCTTGAATAAGTATAATTTTCTTCTTATTATTATTGTGATTTCTTAAAAAAAATATTTCAAATTCATTAATAATCCGGAAGATTATTATGATATTTGTACAGGAAGATTCACAATTATATCTCATATTCTAGAAGAATATAGTAGTCTCTAGAAGAGTCATAGAACGAGTTATCTATTAGATTTCTTGAAGAAATACCATCAAATATAATATTCCAGTTGACTTATATTGTATTCTCAAATGGCAAAATATGTAAGATTCACCATTGTATTTTTGTAACGACCCACCAAAAATCATGATCATGTCTATTATGAATTATAGTTATAAATATTACTTAGTAATTTAAACTTAATAGACTATGTACTATCGATACTTTGAGTTTGTTAGCAGAAAAAATAATAATAATCAACATATAGTTGCCAAGTGGCAGTCATATGATGAAACAACAAATTAGTCATGTGCTAAAACGTGGCTAGTGCCACAAAATTAAAGGTTTTTGATTGACACTTGGCGACCATGCATATGACATATAATTGTATAAATAAGGATGCTTCTTCTCATTTCCATTCAGGGCCATCAACACCTTTTGAGAAGTTGCTTCTAGGTCCACATCTTTCATGCCTTCGTTATTATGGTCCATCAACTATCAAATATCTTACTTTGGCCATTTTTCTCTCTACAACTTTTAAATAGGCCCTTCACTTATTAAACTCATGTATTTTGGGTTCCTCATTATAATATTATAACATGGCCCTAACTTTGAGAATGATGCATGTTAATCCTTAAAGTTTGGAGGTCTTATAACTTGGCATTTGAGACTTTTGAGTTCGTACATTATCAACTATCGATACTTTGGATGACACTATTGATACTCTGGAACAGAACACAAGTTCACTTTCTAACTCTAATGCCTCTTGCTTAACTAGAATAAATCAAACGGGAACTTCCTATTGTGAGTGATTTCTACACTCTATTATGTGCTTATCTATGTGTATAGTATGATGTGTTTATGATAATATTTAATATGTGTTAAATGCAATTACATGAGAAATGTTCATGGCATGAAGTTGCAAGCATTGTGTAAGTATTACAAGGTTATTGTATTCTTTGCATAATCATTATATTCTAAGCATATTGCAAGAAAGTTATGTTACTATCAAGTGATTATATGTCTTGCATGATAGTAAGAATTCAAGTAAGTTTTCAAAAGTAATTACCCCATGGAAGGATCTTACCCATATTGACATGATGTTTATGGCTATATTCGGAATCATATTTATGTATTTGAGGAGGTTACAACAAGGTAGCCAATGACCAAATCATATTTATGTACTTGGGAGGTTACAACAAGATAGCCAATGACCAAGTCTTCATGTTAAGTTATGTTATGATTGGTACCATCCGAACACATGATAAGTTCAAGTTTATGGAGTGCTCGGATAAGATCCGAAGTGCTGTAATTGTGCCCCCTCATGACATGTTTTCAAACTAAAGATTTGCATATGCCGAAGTTACTCACTGAATTCTATGAATTCATGTTTTCAAAATGCAGACGCTACGAAAAAATCTATGTGACTTGAATTCATGTTCACGGGGCTCTATCTCTGGAGGAGGATGGACATGTATGTAATCGAATGGACTGTGCGTTATGGGACTACATCACGATATGGTCAGACTTCTTCAAGCTGCAATCAACTGTTCTTAATTTGTATTTTAATGTATTCTTAATCTCTCAATGAAATACATTACTTATGTCATAGTTTTATAGATAGATAAACTTGTAATTGACAACTATTACAATAATATCGATAGTATGAAATATTACTATTAATACTTATAGCCTAGAGTTGAAAGAATAAAAATAAGGCGTGGCATACTATAAATAAAAAAATGGCAAGTATCGATAAAACAGAAACATAGTGAGCCAAATGAGTGGTCTCTTCATTGATTATTGACACTGTTATACAAAACTATTAATGTTTTACCGTAAACATTTACAAGTATTGATAATCACTTACGAGCATAATGATGAGCTTTAATATTAAAATGTAACAACACTTAGATCGATTGTAAGTGATAAAACTTAAATTACATAAATCGTCCCAAACATGTGTACTTGGGGGGCCGGTACATGAGTCGAGTGAAGTAGCACAAGCAAGTAAGCAAGCATGTGACGCATCAGGGTGTTACAATTTTCATAGACAAATACAGAATACATTGATATTCCAGTTGAATATTACATATCATCAAAGTGAAAAATTATTATGTCTAATATTTCAATGATTATTTTTATTACAATTTAAATGATTTTGAAGAATGTCAGACTATCGCTCTTGAAGAAGTGATAGTTTAACTAGATTGATATTACTTCAAAAGAGTCATATTTATATGAGTTTAACTAGATTGATATTACTCTAGATTTATAAGAATTGAAATAGCAATCAATTACTCTTTAAAAATGTCATTGCTATGAGTACTTTGTAAGAATATAGATTTCAAATGATTCCATGATTTCAATTGATTTGATACTCATAAATTTCGTATTTCTAATCTGAAAGATTTCATGAATGAATATATCTTGTAAAAGAATATTTTATTATACAAAGCAGTATATAGTGATATTTCCAAGTTGATTTTGGCAAAAATCCTTAAGACGTAATGCTAAAAATTTAAGGACAATCAATAAAATCTCGTAGATTTTATTAAATATATTGAACTAGAAGTTCAATTATTATTAAAACATTATTTTTAAACGGGAAGTTTTTTTTTTATTATTTGGCATGACCGGTCCGACCATCCCGGTTTTTTTATAATGAAAATATTGAGAATCATTTGAAAAACTGGATATGTTCTTTAGATTTTATATATCACATGTTTTTAAGGAAAATACATTGCAAAAATATCACTAGCTAAATTTGGAACTAGGTTTCCAAACATATCTAGAAAATATTTAGGAGTGAACCATGGGCCCACATACCTTCTATATAGATCATCTAAATATTTATGATTTGGATACACTATAGATCACATGTGCGATATAACTCATAACTTAAAATTTGTGAGATTATTTGCTCGATTAACTATTGTAAGCAAATTTTCAGATATAAAATAAAGATAATTTTGTCTTGCTAGTGAATTTTATATCCCCAAGTAAGTTATAATCATGTTTGGTTGGGATATTTCATTGTCTAGGTTTAGCAAATTTAATTGGTAAATGCCTAAAGTCATTTGCTATACTATTTAATGAGAACAATTATTTGTGGTTGAGTGAAATCAATATTTTATATATTCTCAATAAATTTGCCAAATATAAAATTTATATGAAAACCCCCTTTATAGTTGGCTTATAGTAGCAAGCCTCCCTTAACTAAAAGTTATAAATGCGATTTATGTATAAACGCGTCACCACAAAATTGAGATAGGTATTTTTGAATGATGAGACTACATGTTTGGGTTGAATCCTTTTTGCATAGTATTTATTTTCATTCAGGAAGAATAATATGTTATGACATGATTTGTCAATTGTTACTTCATTTGCCAAGTCTTCTCAGCATTAGTGGAGAGGAATTGATAGTTGGCAACAAATATATGAAGAGTATGTTTATGGTCCTTGCATAGTATATCTCAAACCTAAAGTTTTCAAGTTATTTTGCATTCAGATTACTGACTTTATAGTTATCAATAATATATATATACCAAGTAAATGGTTCCAACTTAGATTGATATAATAAATTCTTATAAGAAGAGTTGAGATATTCATTATAAATGACATGGCTAAAGTATGCGATAATGGAATGTGGAGCAAATATTTATGATGGTTATATTGAGGCATAAACTCTAGAAAAGAATATAGAACAACTAATTAGAAAACCCACAAAGAGGTTTTAGGTACCAGAAATTAGTAAAATAAAAGAGATAAGCGTTATGTTTACATTGGAAATCAAATGGAATCGATAAGAAAAAGCTTTCGACAATAAATAAATATTAAGGTAATTTTCGCTCTAGATCTCAAACCTTTCAATTTTGTATCAATTTTGTCTCCGTTCTTTTGGGGGGTCTGCTAAGTCTCTAACCTTTCATTTATTATCGTATTATGTCTTCAATGTCACTTTTCATTCCTAAATTTTCAATTTTCACCATTAAGCCCTATCAAAATGACTATTACACCCCTGATTCCTTATTTACACTATAAGTCCTCAGCCTTTTAATTTTTATATAATTTTATCTCCATTATATTTTTGAGCGCATATGAACTCTAACCTTTCATTTTTATCGCGTTATGGAAATTCTCCCTTTTTTTTAACTGTTGAACTTTAGTGTTATGCATAATAAATGGTTTCTGACTTGATACTAGGCTTAGTCATTGACTCATTATAGCTTGTTGAGTTCATCAATTTTGTGTGCATTTTTGGAAGTTGTGAATCCTGTTAGCTGTTAATTAGCTAAAAAAACGATATGAAATGTCATAGATTAGAAAGTTTTTAGGAGGAATAAGAAAGTTTGTACTGTTAATCTCTTTTCTTATCACTCTTTTGTTATGTCCCTCTACTTAATAATTATGATGCTGAGTGCCTTCTACTTGAATGAAGGTCATAACTGAGAAAATAAAAATAGGAATTTGATAAATCTGGAACTTTTAGATCTGACTACGACAATATATTTATACAACGGGCAAATTTGGGTGGATGCAATATGTCCCTATAAATTTTTGAAGTGGATGATTCTCCATCATTGATACGATACTGTTATTAATTCTTTAAAATTGAACATTGGATTTTCATATTCTAAAATGTCAAAAGTTGAAGTTCAAGTAACCTTATAATGACGCTTGCTTAAATTTGAGGGGTACGGAGTTGGATCTCTACAAGCTTCTGCTGCTATATAGAGGTTCTTGATGTAATGAGTCACTCGTCTTCCAATTCTTGACCTGAGCAATTGGTACCGACCTATTAATTTGGAGTTCTTGAAATTAGACTACCAGAATGCAGTACTTTTGTGCCTTCTAATTGAACAAGAAGAAGAAGTTTGCAATTAGGAAAGCACAAGAGGGACAATTATTCTCACCCAATCTTACTTATAGATCCTTATGTAAGCCCTTAGTCTCAGTGTTATACACATCTTTCCTTTTATCCTGTGTTTTTGTAAAATTTAGATGCTTGGATTGCAATTTTTTTGCAAGAACTTGAAAGTTTAATTCTTTAGTGTAAGCTTTTCTATTAGAGTTATATGGGCATTCCTAGAAATATTACAAAATTAAAAGTTACTTTTCGTGACCCTTTTTTACCCATAAAAAAATGAATGTTCCGATATCAACATAAAGCAACTCATAACTTACAAAATTTGCGTCATGTGTACACTTACTCTAGCTACTATTTTATTTCTTGATCTTAATGATTCCATTGTTAAGGAGGTAGTACCTACTTATTTACTGCTTTCGTTTATTATATATTCAATTGGAGGTCAGGTCTTATGCCCCCTTTAAGTTGTACCATTTTTTGAGACATTAATAAAAATGATAGGGAAATTCCAAACCCCCACTAAGGCAGAACTTAAAAACGATGTTGTAGCCTAGTTGGTGCTTTGATTAAAAAAAAATTACAAAATTTGCAATTTTTTTTAGATATACTTCAAATTTCTAATTTTGATTTCTTACTTACAGAAACAAGTTGTGGTGTATGATATTTGTATTTGAATGCTTATTTTTCTTCAGAAAAATTGTAGGAATTGACTTTGATTTGGAATATCTTTATTTATTTATTTATTTATTTATTTTGGTCTTTATTTGATGACCTGAAGTTGATTGCCCTTTGGTAACTATATTCTTAAAATATACTATAGAGCAAATTTATTTAATGAATTTGTTGATATTTGATATATGAATACAGCAATGTTAGTAAAGATTTGATTTTGCGAATTCAATTCACTAGGTGTTTCTCTTGAAATAGTGTGTGTTCTTGATTCTATTTCCAGACTGCATATAACACATGAATTAATATGGATAAATAATGGACTGAATATTAATGTAGTTGATATTTTTATATATGTCATTATGTCATTATCAATTTGACTATTCATCTTATATTATCTGGAACATGTGATTAAATCAAACCACGAGACTGTGATACATTATTATCTACTTATCAAGTTTTATTGGGATCATAAAGGTACTTGCTTGAGCGTAAGTTCAAAGCACTCAAAGACGTCTTTTACGAAAAAAGGGCTTTAGAAGAGTTAATTGTATCAAGGCTACACTGCCATTTTCAAAAGTATTGAGCGCGTCGCATGAATTGAGCACTTTTTATAAGGTAAGTATTTTGTATATATTTAATTGGATTACGTCAATACAAGTAAATGGATTATGTGCACTTTATTTTTCTCTAAATTATTAGTTACTCATGTTACTGAGGCTGCTTGAGAGTTTAATATTGATGTAATTACCAATAATGTGATGTACTTTACTTTATTTTGTTATTACAGTAAATATTATTAATGTTTCAAGTTTTTTTTTTTTTTGAAAAAGAAATTACTTTCATTCATTAAGGTAGTGGCGGAAAAAATAGGGGTGAACATCAAACTAGTGATACTCCACTGGGGATTCTACTGCAGTCGACGCTAATAAGTGCGCCACTTTATTCCTAGTACGGGAAACATAAATGCATAAACCATAACTTATAGATGTCAATAATGTGCGTAATTGTCTATATAAAGGAGAGAGCAGGAGCTCCGTTTGAAGTTTCATCACGTAATCTATAAATGATATTGAGTGCATCCCTTCTAATTTCTTGAATATTCCAATTCTTATTCACAGTACAAAGGAGCCCCTATCTAATAGCCATAATCTCCGCGGCTTCCAGCAACATACACCGCAAAAGCTCCAAATACGAAACCTTCTTTGCTCTGGAATACTCCACCAAGGCCAACACTAAATGGCCCAACTGTTGCATCCGTGGATAGCTGAATTCCTGAAGAGCAAGTCAGCCCCCCACACCACTTCGAAATCTGTCATCGCACACTTGTTCCCTTATGTGTTGGATCTTTCAAACGTGCCTGCTTATAGCTGTCTATGTATTCCAGCATTTGACTGCCCACACGAGCTGCTTACGCCACAGACCTTGATGAATAAATATGTTTCTTTCTGTCCTCGTGGCCCAAAAAAGCATACAAATTGGTTCAGAAACTCCAGGAGAAAGCCCTAAGACCCTCTCCGCTATCTCGGCCACGTTCTCATGAAGTAAAGGTTGAAGTACCTGCCATAACCCCATCTCACGCCACATCCTTTTTGCCCAGAAAAAATACATGACAATTTGTCTCATGTGGTGCCTCTGAAGATTCTTATTGCTCGGGAAAACATTATGCAACAATTGCCAAATAAAGCAAGCTACTTTTGGAGGGAAGTCAAGCTGCCATAAGGTCATCCATTTCAAATGTGACAAGCTCGAGAAAATCCAGATATCCCACCCTCTCCTAACTCACCATAGCAATCCCCTCTTTAGCAGAATTCCTCCCTAAAGCATGCTTTTCCAAAGATATGAAGGGCCTGGCTTGTCTTCTGGCTCTATCATGCTAGCATTCGGGAAATATTTATTCTTTTAACACAACTGCCGCTAATGAAATGGGGCATTCCATCAAACGCTACACTTGCTTTGTACCAAGGCCTGATTAAAATCCACCATATTATGAAATCCCATTCTTCATAATTTTTTCTGTTCACACAACTTAGCCCACCGAATCCATGCCATGCTCCTATGGTTACCTTTTGAGCCCTACCAAAACCGGATCATTAAACTACTCAGATCATTGTTTACTGCATTTTGTAATTGAAACAAGCTCATGATATATGTGAGGATTGCTTGAATTACAGACTTCAAAAGTGTCTCCTTCCCTGCAGTAGACAATTGCTCAATCTGCTAGTTACATATTTTTTTCCACATTTGTTCCCCCCAAAGAGGCAAAGGTCCTCCTCCAGTTTCTACCAACAAAGGCTTAAAGCCCTAGATAAGTGTCATATGACCGGACCTCTACAATTTCCATCTCTTGCAACACCTCGTTTCTCCCTTCCTCTATTGTATTTGGGCTGAATGTTATCGCTGTTTTATCTTGTTTATTGATTGTCCAGGTTCTATTCTATAAGTCCGCAAAACCTACATAATCTCTCTAGTATCATCTCTCCGAGCCCTGGTAAAAATAAGTGAATTGTCCGCGAAAAATAGATGATTTATTTGCGGCCCTTGCCTACAACACTTGCTGCCTTTGATTAGACCTCTAGCTTCTGTTACTCAAAGTGCTCCTGAAAAACCTGCATAAAGGATAAACGAATATGGGGACATGGAACATCCCTGTCTAAGCCCTCTCGATAGAAGTATAGATCCTTGGTACTCACCATTAATGCGAAGGTTAAAAGTAACAGAAGATATACAATAAAAAATTAAATTTATCCGTCGCTCAAGAAAGACAGTCTACACATCATAGAACATATATATCCCCACTTAACCCTATTATAGGCTTTATGCGTGTCTAACTTAACTGCCATGGACCCGACCCTACCACTATATTTGCTAGATAAAGAGTGCAATAGTTCAAAAACGATAATGGCATTGTTAGTAATGAGTCTACCTGGCACGAAGGCATTCTGGTTTGCAAAAATAATAGGGTTAAAGACTTTTTTAAAGCGATTTGCTAAGGCTTTGGAGATGATTTTGTAAAGGGTATTGCAAAGGCTGATAGGCCGGTATTCTGACAAGCGCTCTAGGTTTTTTTTCTTCGGAACGAGCACCACTCTAGTCTGAATAACAGCCCTGACTCAGCACTCCCAAACGCACATCCACCACCTATGTTTACATGCTGCCCCAATTTTTCTGATAAAAAAAGCAAGGAAACCATCAAGACCTGGGACTTTGTGAGCCCCCAAATCAAACGCAGCTCCATCAATCTCTTTAGCCGTAAAATCATTTGCCAGAAAATCAATGTCTTCTTGATCCAAAATCCTTTCTACTCCCTCCAAACCCCATCCAACTCCTCCAAACTTGGATTACAACTACTAAAAAGACCAACAAAATACTTTTTAACATGCTGAACTAAATTTGCATTCCCTTTCACTTCCTTACCATTTGAATTGATAAGACTTTGTATAAGATTGGATTGGTATTTCCAACTAGCCTTTTTATGAAAAACTATCTGTTTCCATCTCTTCAAACCCTCTTTAACCCGATTCAGTCTGTCCACCACTCCGTCTATTACATTTCGGCAAATCCCCCTCCAATGCCACCCTACCAATTTTCTTTAACCACCTCATCAAAACCCTCTTCTTTGACCCAAAAAGGCTCAAAACAAAATCCACTTCTACGCTTCAACCTACCCTCTGGCCACCCATGAAAGTATAAAATGATGGGATGGTGGCCTGAACTAGAATAAGGCAAATGATCCACTTTCGCATTCAAATACTTTGTTCTCTATTGAACTGATCCCATAAATCGATCTAGTCGTGCTTGAATATGCACCTCCCTATCCTTTCTGTTATTCCATGTAAACTTTGGACCCCGATAGAAGATTGAAGAGAGCCCACAATAAAGCATGACATCTTGGAAATCCCTCATGTAAGCAATAGGCCGATCCTCACTCCGCATACGGTCATGCAACTCACAAGTTTCATTGAAATCACCGGCTTACAACCAAGGTAAACTCCATTGCTCCTACAATCTACGTAACAAAGTCCATGAATGGTGGTGCTCTGAAATTTTGGGATTCCCATAAACTCAGTAAAGCGCCAACAAAAACCGTTACCTAATATGATCAAGGCATCAATATGTCTTTTTGAAAATGATTGAATCTTCACCTGCCAATCATTATCCCAAAGCAACATCAAACCACTACTGGACCTCTCACTCGCACTACAAAACAGCTTTGATATCCCAAAGACTCTTTAAAGACTCTGCCCTTGCTCTATACAACTTAGTCTCATACATGAAGACTAAATTGGAGGAAAATCTCCGGATTAACCTCCAGACCTCCTATACTCTACAGGCGTTCTCCAACTCCTGTATGTTCCAACTTAGGGAATTCATAGTGCTAGGTGGCTTTACAATGCAGAGCTTACTGATTCAATATCATCTGACCCTTCAATGCTCATGAATCTCTCCTCCACTCGTATTTATTTGGCAACCTCTTCTTTTTCCTCTCCTACTTCTAACCTCCTATTTGCCTTACCACCTGAACCTCGACTCTCCCTTTTACTTCTTTTTTCTACCATGATGAAGTTTGCATCAAAATATCTAAAGCTTTTGTCATCATCCTCCCACCACTAGACTTTTTTGATTTCACACTAGTACAACTCGTCATGATGGAGTCTCCAGCTTCCCTCGTCCACTGCCCTCCGTTTCCCTCTCTTTCGCCCCCACCCCTCTCATTCTCCCTCTCATCTCTCTTGTTTGTCACTCCATCTGATCCTTTTCTTTCTCCCAACCCAACTTCCCAAGTTAACTTATTTTTCTCTCCATTCCAATAGCTCCATTAATCTTCCCGACCCCATTGCCCATTAGTTTCCTTGCGTGCGGCCATCCCACCTCCTTCTTCATCCAAACTCATGCCAACAACCTCATCCTCCAGCACCTCTTGAGAGACCTATTCCTCTATATCGTTTCTTCTTTCAACCGACTTGCCCACCACATCTCTTGTCGACGCTCTCTTTCCAATCCGAGTAGCCCCTGAAGCCGTGTCTCTCTCTACCCCTGGCACACCAGACCATTATTTACCCGTAGCAAATCATTAAATCTTTTCACAACTCCAACCATGCTCCAGCCTCTGTTCGTTGGGCATTCACTATGGTGATGCCTAATTAGCCCACAAATAAAGCAAAATTCCAGTAGCCTCTCGTATTGAAATGAGATCATCAACTCTTTCCCCAACTCCTTAATATATAATTTCATTCCTTTATGCAGAGGCTTCCCCATATCAAAATGTATACGAACCCTAGGCACTGGACCCTCCAAATCCACCTCTAACAAGTCTTCAAGTTGTCTCACAATCAATTCCAAACACTTTGCTGTCAAGCAAATCAACGGCAGTCCATGCACATGTATCCAAAATGGTACCATAT
>CAVNYN010270764.1:0-43096 GCA_963692815.1 Nyctanthes arbor-tristis | reverse complement strand
AAGAGATCAAACGAAACTGATAAGTTCCTACGAAAGAGATTATAGCATTCAAGGCTTTAGTATTTAAGTTACATGCAGCAAGTTCAGCTTTTATGTAAGTGGTGACAACTTTATTATTAGTTACACCATTTTCAGTGACCATAGGTTGGGTATATCCACAAAGCAAAGAAAGTCAGGCATTTTCATCTAAAAATCTAATATAAATTTCTGTTCTTATTTTCCAATATCTATAATTAGATCTGTCCAGAATAGGTGGCCTAAGAGAGACAATATAGTTGTCCATATCTAGATAGATGGATCTCACTTGAAACAAGCGAACCCCCTCTGATACCAAGTGAAAACAACGTTAATCTGGATATCTAGTGTCACGTCCCCGCTGATTTTATAATTTTGTTGAATATCTTATATTAATTAACAAATACCATAGCGAAAGCTTTAATAGAAATAGCGGAGACGGGATGTACAAAACAAACAAATAGCTTTCAACTTGATAAAGCTAATTATTTAAACTAACAAGTTGTTATATTTTAAAGAACCCTTAAAACTTAGTTTTTCAATAAAATGCAAAGAACACAACAAGTTGTGTTAATAGAAATATTTCATTGCTTACCAAAGCATGTCAAATCATTAGAAAACTTTTATTTTGAAATGTAAACTTCAAACCATTACAAGGACTACCCATATAAGGCTTAAATATATATATATATATATATTATAGAGAGGTAAGCATATTTATTAATTCAAAAGGTATTAAATTCATAGTTGCTTTCGTACTCGCTTCAAAGACAAGTTTCCACTACATGGACAACTCTACTCCCGTTCGCGAGCATGTTCCAATGCTTAATTAGCTCGCCTTACTTTTCAAATGTCATAACTTCAATCATCTACAAAAATTGTAATAAAGGGGAATGAGTAACAAAACCCTTTGATTCGCCCTTCAATTGAAAGATTTATTTCCAAAAAGATCATTGAATGCACAAAGCTTTTCAATGCACAAGAGGGCTATATCACTAGTTAAACTACTACCCGTGGTGCGCGCAAGAGTATCAATTCAATCATGACCATGTACAATTAAGTGGATTCACAATTAACCCTGGTTGCCTTACTGAAGTTCCAATTCAAAGCAAACACCACACTAATCTTCCTTATCCTGGGATCATTAAATAGGTCATAGTGTGGGAAATAATTCAAAGTAGTTCAATACAAAATGGGTAGAGCAACTAGTGATTCAAATGCAATAAATCAATCTTTCTTTTCAATGCATCAAATTCATATTTGTCTCATGGAATACTTCAATTAAAACCATACTTATCGTATCAAAATATCATAAGTGCAAAAAGGGAATCAAAGCATTAGTTACTCACCTTTTGATTTCTCAAAAATGACTTTAATAATTCCAATGTAGAAAAGTGCCTCCAAAGTCTTGTTATTCCCCAATCAAAACTAATTTTAAAGTTGGAATCTATCTATATATAATAAGGAACATTTTTCAGTAGACAAATAGGTATTTTAATGGATTTTAAGGGTAGTTTCTCCACCATTACTAGATTTGGATCGAATTTGACTAAAGGAAATGGTTTGAAGATGGCTTGGAAGAATTCCTTACCCTTGAACCCTATTTATAGTTGGCGGATTTAATTGTTTTTGATAAATCTTTAAGTTTCGCCAATCAAACTATGACACGTGGTGCAATGTGGCGCCGTACACTTGGCAGCAAATTGCTCGAGCAGTCCTTATACTTTGTGTTACCTTATAATTAAGTCCTGATAGTTCGATTCATGTTACTTAAGTCATTTTACTTAACGTGATTTATAATTAAGTGACTATACTTTGAGTTATACCAATCAAGTACTATATTTTCATTCTACACATTATTTAGGCAATGATCTTTAATCTATAACATAATTGATGCAATTTGAGTCGTTCTTCAATCATCATCAATCACATAACGTAGCAAACTCGAGTATTTATTTGATCATCGTCAAAATATAACTAGGGCATCATATTTAATGCCAAACTCGAGTAGCAATCTTTGGATTTTGTAATATAATTGATGCAAACCCAAATGGTTATTCAATTGCCATCAAATAACATTCACATTGTCAATAACAATCGTTTAATTCTTGATATTTATTCGAAGGGTAAATATTGTAATCTTTCAATTAGTGCAATTTCAACAATTGTCCAATCATCGTCAAAATAGCGATCAGGTTGTCAACAATCATATTTTAATTTAATGATTGTTAAAATAACAATCATGTTATTAATAGCCCAGTTCCAAATTTTAGGCATTCGTTTGAGTAATAGTCTTGTGACTTTACAATTGATACAATTCAATTCAATAATCTTACAACCTTTTAGTTGATGAAAATCCAATAAGTATTTAATCATCATCAACATAACGATTACATGCTTAAAATTTTTAGAGATATTACATCTGGACGTGTCTGTCGCACTAGATTAGTCTAGCAATTACGTTATTGACCTAGAACTGTCTAGTGCCAAATAAATAGTAAATAGACAGAACACAAGATATGTTGACGTGGAAACCCTTCCTAGAAAAACCACGGGCACTCTTGCCATGGGAGAGAAAAACATCTACTAGATCAAAAAGTTAGTACACGAATGGATTACATCAACATGCACAATCAACAGCAATAACAATTAAATTCAAACTCCTTGATTTGAATTTCATCAATGCACTCTCCTAGTGCTTCGACAGCTGCTCTTGTGTGTGTACTGTGACCATGTGATCTTTCCAACTGTGGACAACCAGCTTTTCTCCCCCTCACTCTTATCACCGGTTGGTTGGCGTCTCAACCTTCACAATTGTCTCTCCAATCTTCGGTCCTTTCACAACAGTGTAGCGTCACTACTTATAGACATTTACCTAATAAGCATGCAAGATAGACTGCTTATCCTTGATTAAGAGATAATCCATTATCTCTTATCCCATGTGGTGCAAATCATGTTAAGAGATAACCCTTTATCTCTTATCTTAAGAGATAAATTTTATCTCTTATCTCCTTATCATGTATATCCGGTTTAAGAGATATTCTATAACCATACAAAATATAATCTCTTAACAAGAAAAAACTCTTAACAAATAATAATTTATTAGTCAATAATCAATATTTAGTGGTCAAACAAAACTAGAAAATATGCCAACTAAGTATACCAACAACTGTCTGTTATCATTACGACATTAGACATTTAGTGATAGATGATTTTTAATAAAAAAGACACATTATTCTCTTCAATAAGTTGGCACTTGTCTCAACTATCGAAACTAAACACTTGCATAATAAGTAATAAGTGACTGTAAAGAAAGCATTTTCCTTTACAAATTCTTGCCTACACACACACACAAAGAGAGAGAGAGAGAGAGAGCATAAGTTATTTTCTAGAACTAGCAGTTTGTTCTATAAAGAACCAATCACATGATGTAGCGGAATGAGCATGAGATATACAGCAAGTAGAAAAACATATGTTAACTTCTTAGTAGCTAAACCACCGAAGCATTGTACGAGTAGAAAATCTTATTAAAGTATATCATTAGACTAGTTGCCCAAATCTACAACATTTGCACCTCTATAAAAAATATAAAAATACAAGTATACATTAATCAAATCAATAACATCGATGAATTTAGTAATCGTAAAGTTCAAGATCGTTCAGAAAATAATCTGCATTCTTACACGTAATCTCTCATACATATGCAATAATGGGAAAAATCTATTACCATCATTAATACATTCGAAAACTTAAATTCAACGGCAAATATACAATATTATCAAATTTAACTTTGTCATCTATATAATTAAAGTTAGCCATAAAATATAAGAAATTTCAACCCAAATAATAGATCATGAAAGATAAAATATGAGTCGAACAACATATTAAAAGTATTAAAAATATTTGTTGCAAATATTTTTATGTATATTTTTTGGAAAAATGAAATGTGATGGGAACTCAAAAAGAAAAATATGTTAGAATTTATATTTAACTTATTAAGTCATTACCAACCTAAGACACATAATTTTACATCAAATTTAAATTTTCAGATATTATACAATTCAATTGAAATGAGGTTAGATATGGAGGTCATTGCAGAAAGAAGCAATATTTCTTTCTCAATAAGTGAATAAATCTTCAAATCTAACTAATCTAGAAAGTGGGGATGAAAGATGAGATGTGATAGATATCATATTTAATTTGAGAATGGAAGGAATCATACTAGTAAGAATGACAACGGGGCGGGTTCTGATTGGATATGCCTCCCTCATATGACATCAAGTTTCTACCAACCCCACTTACATACCTGCTTCGTACCCATTTGAATTGGGCATGAGGTATGGTGGTTCGAGTCGGATAGGTAAAAAACTCCTACTACCCGCCCTATTTTAGAAAATTCTAATAAAACTAGAAAAATTCAAAAAAATGTAAAATGCATAAAAAAAAATTCAAATTACATTAAACTCACCAACACACACAACATAGATGGTGAATTAATGAATTAAGGGGATTGAGGTTTGTTTTGAAATTAACATTTCATATTTGGTATTTTAATTTATTAGTTAAAAAGCCAAATAAATAAATAAATATATATATATATATAAATGACCAAAGTGGTCAAAGTTTGGGTGCTAAACTCAATTGTTACATGTTCAAATCTCTCATAAGAGAACATAGATATAGGCCAGATCACATCATGAGATTGGTCTCACGAGAGAATGGGTGACTAGTTCAAGGAATTTGTCTGGAAAAGCATATATGTTCCTTCTATCCCTTTTTTATTAAATTTTTTTTTCACCCTTCTTCTCTACTGACCTCTAATTTTTCAGTCTTCTGCAATTTTTCTCTTAACCGCTTTTCCTCACAGTTGGATTCAATGTTAAAGCAGTATTCACTATTCAAAAAAATATGTCACAAATCATATATGTCTTCAATCCATTCAATGTCATCAATTTTTCTATAGGGCCAACTCGGCTCCATTATAGAGCATGTATGCATATCACTTTTTTCCACATGTACAAAACGCCGAAGACCATCACTTTTTTTTTTTCTTTTTTCTTTTTTCAAATTAAGTATTACTATGTAAGCAACCAGCTGTGTAAATAGAATCCGCATTGGCGCCATATAAAACTGGTCAATGTCATTTGTGTAAACTTCCCAAAAGCATCACTGCATATAAATGACCCAGGTATAAATTGCCCAAACTCCATCCGAAACTCTGATCTGTTCCGTAAAACCCAACCCAACTATTGACCCCCACCCTGCCCAACTCACCCCCCTCGTGGCCCTGTTTCCGCCTCTCACCAGTCACCCCAAACCAATTCCGCCTGCACTCATGGCTGCTCCGCCACCGCCAATTCTTCAACCTCCTAAAAACCCTTTTCTCTGAATCTCACCATTTCATGTACATATTTACAAACATTTACGTACATATTCATTCATATGGATATAAGGAGATTCAAAAACCTTAACGCCGCCGCTTTCACCAACGCAGTATTGTTACGACCCGTCAAACGCCCATTTACCATCTCCTCGTCCTCCTCCACTGTCCTGCAAAACCAGAAAACCGGAAACGGAAAGGGTTCGGAAATAGATTTAGAAGGCGGTGGACAAGGGAAACCTGGGCGGGTGCCAAGACAGGCGGCATTAGATCAGATTCTGGAAAAGAAGAAGTGGGTATCTTCTATTCTCTCGAGCCCACATCAGAATACATCGAAATGGAAACATTTGCTAACCCATTTAACTCCTCACCATTTTGATGCCATTTTTTTAGAAGTTTACCATTTGATCGATCCTACAATTGCATTGAAGTTCTTTTACTTTGCTTGCTCTTGTGGTGGATTTAGATTCACACTCGGATCTTACTGCCTTTTGGTGCACTTGTTAGTGAGTAAGAATATTGATTCTGCAGCTCGGTTGCTCTTGATAAGATTGATTGATAAAAAGTTGCCCCTGACCTTAAACCATAACAATGGCGGGAATGTGCATAAAGAGATTACAGTTGTATTGGCAAATTTGTACTTACAGACTGATAAATTCAACACTAGTATTAGGACATTTGATATTTTGGTTCACCTTTATGTTGGTCAATTTCAGAATTTGGGATTTGATGTTGCACTGGATGTGTTTCGTGCTTTGGCTATTAGAGGGCTGGTTCCAACCTTTAAGACTTGTAATTTTTTGCTGAGCTCTCTCATTAAGGCAGATGAACTCGAGAAGAGCTACGAGGTCTTTGATACTATTTCCTCTGTCACTTTGCCGGATGTCTATCTGTTTAGTACCGCAATAAACGCATTATGCAAAGGGGGGAGGGTCAATGATGCAGTTATGTTGTTTGAGAAAATGGAAGATGCAGGTATAGCACCCAACGTAGTTACTTATAATAACCTTCTGCATGGATTGTGCAGAGAAGGGAACTTGGAACAGGCTTTTCAACTCAAGGAGAAAATGGTAAATAACGGTGTGAACCCAAGCGAGGTGACCTATGGCGTGCTAATCAATGGCCTGATGAAACTTCAGAAATATGACGAAGCCAATTTTATTCTAAAAGAGATGGTGGACAAGGGGCATGTTCTGAATGAAATTGTCTATAACACATTGATTGATGGATACTGCAGGAGTGGAAATGTTACAACAGCATTGAAGTTAAAGGATGATATGTTATCGAAGGGCATCAATGCTCATTCAGTTACTTTTAATGCACTTATTAATGGTCTCTGCAAGAATAATCAGATTGACCTAGCCGAAAAATTCTTAGTTGAAATGGTAGCAAAAGGCCTACGTATAAACCCTGGAACTTTTGGTTGTGTTATATTTGGTTTGTGTAAGAATGCAAGATTTGACACCGCATTGCATTTCACTAGGTTAATGATATCTGAGAATTTAAGGCCCAATGGTACATTGCTAACAACGCTGATTCATGGTCTTTGCAAGAATAATAAGCATTTAGAAGCTTTGAAGTTATGGTACATGCTACTAGATATAGGGGCTGCAGCCAACACAGTGACCTCAAACGCTCTAATTTATGGATTTTGTGAGGTGGGTAAAATGCAGGAAGCTAGACTGCTGCTAAAAGATATGTTGAACAACGGTGTAGGACTGAATGTGGTTACCTATAATGCACTCATTTATGGATGCTGCAAAGAGGATAAACTGGAGAGTGGTTTTGATCTCAAGGAAGACATGGTTAGGAAAGGAATTTCTCCCGATATTGTTACTTACAATTTGCTGATGCATGGCCTGTGTAATAAAGGTCGACTCGATGAAGCTGTTGCTCTTTGGCATGAATGCCAGAAGAAAAATCTCGTCCCCAATATTTATTCTTATGGTGTCATCATAGATGGTTTCTGCAATGCTGAGAAACTTGAAGAGGCGAGAAGCTACTTCCAAATGCTGCTCAGACATAATATCGCACCAAATTCTGTTGTATATAACACACTTATTAAGGCACATTCCAGGAGTGGAAACATGATAAAAGCCTTAAAACTTCGAGATGAAATGAGAAGAAAAGGTATTTCACCCACATGCCCCACCTATTCTTCTCTGATACATGGCTTGAGCATTGCAGGCAATGTTGATGGGTCAAAACATCTTTTGGATGAGATGAAAACTGAGGGTTTGCGGCCTGATGTTTTCTGTTATACTGCACTAATAGGTGGTTACTGTAGGCTAGGCCAGATGGAAGAGGTAAGGAGTGCCTTGCAGGAAATGTGGTCATACAACATTAGACCAAATAAGATAACATACACGGTCATTATTGATGGGTATTGCAAGTTGGGTCAAATGAAAGAAGCTTCTAAACTTCTGAATGAAATGATTGAAAAAGGAATTGATCCCGATTCAGTTACTTATAATGTATTGACAAACGGATTTAACAAGGAAGGGAAAGCGGAAGAAGCCTTTGATCTGTGGGATCAGATGTCCCACAGGGGACTGAAGTTAGATGAAGTTGCACAGACCTCATTGGTTCACTGCATGCCGCAGGCATCATCAAATGCCAACCAAAATTGAATGCGGAATATGTCAATGGTAGGTTTTTACTCCGGACATGCTGTTGTTCACTTGTTTCTTCCAGAGTCTAGGGAACATCCAACCATTCTTTTATAGAACATACAAATATCTAGTTATTTATTCGTTTTGTGTATCCCACTTTCAAGATTGTGCTAAGAAATTGCAGTTTTATGCTCTGCCAGTAAAAGGATCCCGAGTCCCTTCCTTTCGTCCTCATGGTATTTAAGGCATTGAAATTTGATCATTTACTTCACAGATAAAGTATGTAATGAAGCTGTTATACAAAGCCAATAAATTGACCTCGTTTCTCCTTACCCATTTCCAATTTCTTATTTCAACCTCTCTACCCATTTTATTGCTCTTTCTACCTGTGCTCTTATTACCGATTGGGATTCTGTAGTTTTGATAAAACGATGTTTATGAAGAATTTCTACATCCATAATAATATATGCTTTGCATGAAATGCGTACTTTGCTTTGTGCTTGTTTCCCAGGAGACCTTGCCATCGTAGTAACCTTGGACTGTTTAAAAACCATGGTCCTTTACACTTAGAGAAGTTTTCCCACTTCTTGGCGTAAGTTAGGCTCCTGTATTTTGATTGATATTTTTCACAATATAATTTTATCATGATAAATGTTAACAAGTTAATTTTTAGCCAACCAGTTCATTTGTGGCTGTTTTTTATGTATAATATCTATATATGACTGTTCTTGTGCACGCAGCTTGGACTATGGTGTTTCCTTCTGTTATTCATAAATGCTGCTTGTCCATAGCATTCTTGGACACCATTGAGTCTTATTGTGTGCCTGTGTCTTGATAAAGTAAAGCAGTATTGTTAAATAGAATTTTAATGGAGCCCTTTTGGGGAACAACTAGTTTTTTTGTTCATGTAAATGAGAAGGTTTCCGTGGTGGATAATGCTTGAATTTAAGAAGTTGAGTGTGAAGTCTATTCAACAACTAAATTTGTATCATTCCTCATTGTCAGAAGCATGAGTATCTTTCCGCTGAAATATGCCAACAGCATATTCGTATGTGTTATCATCTTATCAATCCAGAACTTTCACTTTCTAAAATTGAAAATGTGGCACGCACGAAAGGTTTGGAGATACGAAGAACCCTACGGTCTGAGTAAATTTACTTGACTTTGCAGGATCCTTTAGTCAATGATGACTCGTCTCACATTACATGTGTTCGATTGTAAGATGTATAAGATTTTATTCTCCTCTCCCCCTCTCTTCACCCACACCCCCTGGCAGGCTTTGAGGAATTCATGCTGTTTGGACTGCCTTCTAATATCTGATAACACCATTGTTTCGCCTCCATGTAGAACGAGTGTGTCTTCTATTTGTAAGTCTCATCACAATGACAATCATCATGTAGTACTGGTAATCTAATCCTTCTCATCTTCATTATCAGAATTGCAGCTTTCGCTAACTTCATCAAAAATTACTTTCTGATTCGTCTGAGCCACTATAATGCCTCAGTAATTAATGCTGGGATAGTCTGCATAAGGGATTATGTGTTTTATATTTATGTTTCTTATGATATACTCATACACCATCTCTCATTTGTGATTTGTCGACAATTGAGGAAGTTAAGTGACAATTTGGCACAGAAAAAGTGAAGTTGCACAATTATTACCAGATCATGTTTCTCTTTCTCTCCATTAATAAAGGGGTAAAAGTTATTTTTGAATACGTTGAAAATTAAATCAAAACTACAGAAATTCTTATTTCTGTAAATAAATGGAAGTATTTTTCTCTGTTCATCGAGGGATTGGGAGTAGCGGGCTGACAGTGTAATGTGATATATGATATACATCAATCTAGGGCTCGTTTTCCTCCTTATGTTAATAATTAATATGTTGTTATACTACTTAACAAGTAATGAAGTATACAATCCACATGCCAAGAATTTTATTATACACACGGGTATAGGATATCTTACACCCATGGGCATGTGGCAATATATCATACATGGTGGCTAATTCATAAAGGGTGGGACCCATTTCAGCCACCCATTAGTGTATAATAAAAGTTTTTGTTCCACATGCTGTTCTTTTGTTCTTACAGACTTACACTAGCTGAATCAGCATCAGATATATGATGGCTTTTTATGCTGAAAAAAAAAATGAAAATGGGACTATTGAACATGTGCTTGATATAGATTACATGTTTCAATCATTAATTCATCCTCTTTTTTTTTTTTTTTTCATGATCATGATGATTGCTTGGATGCAGAAGTCACTTTCCCTGTTGTTTTTAACACTACTTCATTCTTATCTTGTATTTTTTTTTTTTTGCCCCTTTCAATTCCGTGCATGTTTATTGGATGTGTAATTTAATCTTCTCATATTAGATCGTTCTTTTTGTGCTCAATCAAGGACGATTGCAGTTGACTAGGCATTTTTTTTTTTTTGTTGTGCTAGTGCAGAAGAAGTGGGGGGATAAAGAGAAGCTTGCTTTGGTTGGTAATGAAGTCCTAGTAACTAAGCCTAACTGAACTTTCAGGTTGGTCTACTATGCATTTTCTTTTTCTTTTGTCATTTTGGATATCTGATACATTGGAACATAAAATTGTGAACTCTTTCCCAAAATTTGTTTACTTTTAAGATAGGAATCATATTTTTGTTGTTGTTGTTATTATTGTTGTTATTATTATTTATTTATTTATTTATTATTATTTTTTTTTTTTTGGGTACTTCAATACTTATGGAAAAGCTCTGTGGGATATTGCTTCATGTTACTTGAAATATCATGATTCTGAATTCGTTGACGAACAAGAATAACCTTATTTTATTTGTTATTAGGTGCAATTCGCCAGATCATGTATGGTGGTACATACCTGTGGTTAATAATGAAGGTATTTGCATTCTTACCTCTGCATTATGTTACTGCCTGCATTTCAAGGCCAAATCCAGAACATAACAGTATCTTCACTTTGCATTGTTCTAATGTTGAAATAGTTTGAGAGGCGAACTCATATCACTGTAATCCTGAATTAGTTGCAACTGGAAATCACATCTGGAAATGGGCAAAGATTTGAACTGAAAAGGAAAGACCACTTCTTAGGGACAAGCATCCCGGCTAGATATGCTAATAATTCCTGATGATATACCCTTGTTCAGTAAACATGGAAAAAAACTCTTAATATTGCATCATATAACAACTGTTTTGCAAGCAAACTACCCCACGATAATATAGAAGATATACATGAGTAAGGATGTGCAAATTTAGAAATAAAAATATGTTGTAAATGAAGACATGGTACTAATATCGTATACTTGTTTGTTTATTTTATCTGAACAAGGAAAAAATGTGTGATAATTGAAAGTTCATAAAAGGGGTGCAGTCTTTGGGGTGACTACTACTCTTGAAAGCATTTTACATGGTCTCTGAATATTTCTTGGCGAGTTTTTTTTCAGGGTGGGAAAAAAATTATGGTACTTTTTTTTTTACTGTTTGATGGCCTTTTATTTCTTTTTGCTGTTCAGTACAGCCAATGCTGTGGTAATGTGGGGAGCCATTTCAATTATAGGAGAAAAGAAAAGGGTTGAAAACTAATTAGAGAAACAGTGAAAAAGACTGGAGAAACCAAAAAAAGGACAAAAATTGAGATACAGAATCTGTGGACTGTAGATTTTAATATTAAACAAGAGCTGTTTATTGATGCTTTGGATTCAAATCTGTTTCTCGATTCCCTTTATTTTCTTTGACAAATAATAGAACTTTAAATATTAATTTTCAATTTGGATGTTGTGCAGTGATATATCTCACTATTTTATTTTATTTTTTAAAAAATGAGAAGAAAATTGTCTTTTACTTGTCCAGAATTCTGTCTGTCTTCAAACGTACTTTGTTATCCCAAAGCATATAGGGAATGTCAAGGTTTTGTACTTCCACGCATCTTCTTTTCCTAACCAAAGTAAACAATAAACATGTCTTGGAGCAGACGTGTGCTCTTCCGATACAAGAATTCCCACCAGGGATAGAACATTGTAAACTTTTGGTTTAACCACGTTGGCCCTTTTGTGCTTTGATCAAGAAATTTGATGAATTTGGTCTGTATATTTCATCTTGTTTACATAATGTCTAGTTCCGGCAAAGAATTTAAGATGTATTATGTGGTAATCAAGTCAAGTATTTTTCATTTAACAACATGATGGCTCTGTGATGCCAATCTTTTGGAACGTTTGTGTGATCTTTTATACCGTACAGGGTTTATTCTAATTGCGGTTAATTCCAGAGGAAGGTGGTGGAATTGTTCAGACTACTCCTCCTCAGCAGGCAAGGATATGCTTGAAGAAACACTGTCAAATTATGGTGAGCGAGTGAGATGTCAAGAGTAATGATGTTTCCTTTTAATTTTGCTCCAGATGAGTGAGACCACGAGAAAAGGAAAATGTTGATATGTATATGTGTGTAACGCAAAAGAAATACGCAAAACTCCAGTGTTTGCCATAAACTAAGCTGAAGCTTGTCATTCAAGGGTGCAGGTAATGAACAGTTTGTTCAATTACAAAGAATAGCCGGGGGAAACCAGCTGAAAGATAGTCTAGTATTCAAGTTACTGATGGCTTGGCATGAAGTTCGGATCCCGTGACAAGTAGCAACTCATGAAAGGTACTTGCATCCCCTAGTTCATGATCAAGGTTGTGTTGTCGATTCCAAGTAGAGGCTTTCTGACGTGTGCTCTTCCGATCTAAAAAGTTGCCTGATTACATTTTAGGCCGACTGGTATCGGAAAGAATGGTTGAAAGGGCTTGTAGCCCAAGTCTCTTTCTTTTGGTAGAGTGAGGGAGACAGTTCAAATGCTAGTTTAGATCTGCTGAGATTACTTTGCAGTAACTGACGGATTCAGAATGTTCTCCAAGATCATTGAACTCCTTGTGAGTTGCTCAAGGCGAGAGCCAAGAAGTGGCCCAATTTTGACACTTTCATATGTAACATGTACAGACACTTTCATATGTAACATGTACAGGTATGTAGCTAGCCAACAAGTTGCAAAATTTGTATATATGTTACCACACACTTTTTGAATTTTTGGACAAGTTTGACCCAACTTTATAAATTTTCTCAGAATTAAAATTTTCTTGATGTTCGATCTAGCATATATTTGTTTGTCTTCTTATCATCATCTGTGCCGTTATATGATGCAATATAGCTGCATCATGGCTCCTTTGGAGTTTCACAGCGACGGGTTGTGTCAAAGTAAAGATTGGGCTATATCGATACTCTCGACTAATTGATGCTATCAAACTCGATGGAGTACGAGGTATCACTACATGAAGTGCCAACAGCGAGAATTGGCTCAAAATAATCAAAGGTCCTTATTCACAAATCATTTCTATCTTTTAAATAGAAACGGTTTTTATGGAGATTTATATAGTACAATTGAATCTTATGAAATATATAGATGTGATTAGTTTGGTTGCTCTCACATGATTCTAAATAGTTTGTGTACCAAGGGCAAAATGAATTTGCGTAATTTACAGCTACCGTCCCCAACTTTTTGACTTTTAATAGATTACGTCCGTAACCTTTAATTCTACTTCTGAGGGTCCCCAACCTTTCCCAAAATCCTCCCTCAGGTCCCTATGGACGGAAACCATCCATTTTAGGCGTTAGTCAACCGTTGACCAAGGGCAATTCTAGTAACATAAAAAAAATGAATATTTTAATTTAAAAAAATAAATTTAAAAAAAAAATGTGGAGGGGACCTCCCCACCCCATTGCCATTTCCGGCAGCCCTTTGGCAACCTGAAATGGCAACAGGGGGAAGTTTCTCCCCCTCTGCTTGCTGCATTCCAGCAACAAGTAAAGGGGGGATTGCCCCCTCATTGCAATTTCCGACAGCCCTTTGGCTGTCAGAAATGGCAGAACGGCAGCCCTTATGGCAGTAGGGGTCCCCCCGTGCTTGCTGCATTCCGGCAGCAAGCAAAAAAGGGGGACTCCCCCCCAATCTTTTGCCATTTCCGGCTGCCCTGCAGCCATTTCCAACAGCCCTTAATGGCAATGGGGAGGGGGTCCCCCCGCATCCTTTTTTTTTAATTTATTTTTATTTTTTAAAATAAAATATTTATTTTTTGTATATTATGGGGATTGCCCTTGGTCAGCTAATTGACTAACGCCTATAATGGATGGTTTCCTTCCATAAAGATCTGGGGGAGGATTTTGGGAAAGGTTGGGGACCCCCAGGAGTAGAATTAAAGGTTAGGGACGTAATCTGTTAAAAGTCAAAAGATTGGGGATGGTAGCTGTAAATTACCCAATGAATTTTGATTTCTTACTGGCGTTTTGATAATGTTCAAGAACTTTGAAGAAGTTTTGATGAAAAACACAATTTGCATACGAAGTTCTTACTAGTAACAACTAATCATGAGTTGATAATGTTCAAGAACTTTGAAGAAGTTTTGATGAAAAACACAATTTGCATACGAAGTTCTTACTAGTAACAACTAATCATGAGTTGTGACTGATGATGGAAAGAACTCTACATTATCTATTGACAATTAGTAGTCAATGAAGAAGAAGAGTTTAGTCCAAATGCTAATTGTCCACGGTAGCGTAAAATTGCTAGCTCTATAAATAGGGGACTTTGGCCATTGCAAATCTCTCCTTCGAAAAAAAAAAAAAAAGAACATTCAAGTTCTCTTCGAAGAATCAAAAGTAAAGAAGTATAATGCGAGTTGGAGTCTTAACATGGGTAGGATTTTATGAAATTCCCATAATAATCTGCACAACTCTTTAAACTTCCATTTTCTGAGATCATCAATCAATATATTCAAAACTGCAATGGGGCCGAATAGCAGATTCTTTTTGCTGCACTCAGTTCTTTTTCCCAGTATTCTTATCGATTGCTCTTGCTGATTATTTTCTTCCGATTGATATTCCGGTAAAATCATGTTGTTATATATACATGTTCGTTGCCGCAATGCTACTTACAATTAGGCACAATTCATTGAGCAGAAACTCCATTAGTGCTGAATTAGTTGGGCATAACATCGATCTTCTTCAACAGATTCTACTCTTTCTTCCCGCAAAATCCTTGATTCGTTTGGGCACTGTGTCGAAAACTTGGCGTGCATTAACATCTGATCATGAATTCTATCTTCTTTGGCAACGAAAGCGGCTTCCTTCCTGTGTCTTTTGCCATTTAGCTTCGACTAGTGGTGCAACGTGCCTTGCACGTGTACGAAATTACCATGTGCCATTTATTGTTCTATGAACAGTAGCAAGAGCTTTGAATGAACAGTGAAAAACCCACTCCTCTCTTTTATTATAGTAGAGATATATCACGACCATATACCTCTCCTTCATTATCAAGTCGAGTCCAAACTTGGGAAAAATCCTCTGCAGTTCATAAAATTCGAAAAGATTATTCATTCATGTAATGGGTTGTTCCTTTGTGCGTGGAAGAATGGTTTAGATTAGAGCAATATAACTACGTCGTTTGCAATCCCAGACCCCACGACGAAGCAATACATAGTTGTTCCCTATCTTTGTCACATCGATGATGTTCTTAGTTTACATATTGCTTATGATCCTTTGAGATCATGTAAAGTGATCGCCCTCTATCGCTGTGGAGTCGTCGGAAACTATCAGATTTTTACACGTCGAATACAAGGTACGAGAGATTTTGGAAGCCGAGTTAGCCTGTTAATGTGCCCTATGGCTCGACGTTGCGTGATAGTGTGTATTGGAATAACCACATTGTTTGGCTCTGGTCAGTCGGGACCGTTTGCTTTGATCTTGATCAGAACTTGTTCGTCGTCCCATCATCTCCATCTACGAATGCAGTCCATTTCTACTACGTGGAATCCCGAGGGCATTTGTATTTCATTCCGCTCGACGGGTGCGATAGAATTCGACTAAATGTGCATGAAATGAAGAGAGATTGCACAAAATGGTTCTTGAAATGCTGTGTTGATCTCACAGGTGACTAGGTCAGTGGTACACAACGGCCTTAATTATTCTCTGCTTTCCCTCATCCAAGAAGAAAATGATGAAGATTTGGTCTTTGTATTCAATTTTGATAGACAGATTCTCTCTTACAGAACTAGGGACAAGAAAATATGTCTTCTGCAAAATGAATCTATGAAATCTGTGCTCCTAAGGTATGCCAATGGACACAAGTCTGTGCATCATTATATCGAGTCGATCATGCAATTTCACATTTGATCATATGATTATATTCGAGTATGGGAGAAGTATAATCATATCGGGTCAATCATGCAACTTCAAGCTTAGTTGACGTTCAATGCGGACTAAGAAATTGTAAGTCGAGTCGAGTCTAGTCTTAATTAGTATTGTGTGAGATAGACTTTAGAAATAAGTATAGAATGTTCATTAGATGACATGAGATTATTTTGGCAAACCACTTTTTGATGGTTTGATGGTTATTGGAAGATTGAAAACAATTTCACTAAGTGTAGGTTTTCTCAATTAGCACAATGTACTGATCTTGATTTCTTTTACTTTGAACATTTGAGTTTGCAATATGAGATTGCAATGAAGATTTTACGACATTACTTTCATCATTATCACACGAAAACAAAAAGGCCAAATATTTTTTTCTCCACCAATAAACAATATGTATGAATCGAAAACTTGAAATAATTTTGAATCTTCTAGTGCTCTTAGTTATCACGTATTATAGGTTTTGTCAACTATTCAAGACAAAATAAATAAATAAATAAAATATAAAATTGATATCTCCTCATCCCTCTATGTATATTCCAAAAAAAGGAAAGTTTCCTCAATTCTTCCATCTCCGATTTCATCTTAGGTCAGATTCCTTTGCAAATACCGACCGTAAAGAAATTTTTCTCGAGTTAAATATCATTTTAGTCACTCAATTTACTCTTTTATTTTTAAATTATCAATGAACTTCAACTTGTTATCCATTACTCACTAAACTTATAAACGTATTACCCATTCATGGAAAAAAATCCAGTACTCCAAGAGTACTAATCACTCGGTACTCCTGACCAATCATAGACTGACATGTAAGATTTAGGGTCTAAATTAAATAACAAATTGGGTCATTTGAACCCACATGGAGATCCCTGAT
The DNA here is from genome assembly GCA_963692815.1 of Nyctanthes arbor-tristis. Lineage (NCBI taxonomy): Eukaryota > Viridiplantae > Streptophyta > Magnoliopsida > Lamiales > Oleaceae > Nyctanthes > Nyctanthes arbor-tristis. The sequence continues at coordinate 25,997 of CAVNYN010270764.1, read as the reverse complement.
TGGTCAAGAGTACCGAGTTCTGTACTCCTTGAGTTCTGGACTTTTTCCCTCATTCATCACTGAATTTGTAAAAGTGTTTTCCATCTATCACTAAGACGAAATCTGTTAGTAAATTTAACGGAGGAGATGACGTGCTTTAACGGTGAAGTGACGTTGTTAACAGCTTTACCACGTAGCAAATGAAATGTTTATATATGATCATTGAATTATTTAAGTTATTATGATTAGTCACTGAAATTACCTTTAACTTGTTAATTCATCACTAAACTTTAATTTGTTACCAATTGATCACTAAACTTACCATTTAAGTTGCTAAACCATCATTGAACTTTGACGTGTTACCCGTTAATACTTAGATTTGCAAAAATTAATTTATAACTTGTCGTCTGTTTTCGAAACTAATATTATTATTTTTTCAACAATATTATTGGTTTTTTTTTCTTATTAACCATATGTCACAAAATGTCAGTACTTTTTGCTGAACCGTCCTTTTTTCTTAGGTCGAAAATTGATCTGGTTCACAAATATTTGATTCTTAGGTCGAAAATTGATTCTAATTCGTTTTCTACGAAATTTTGTGACCAAAATTTTGAGTAACAAAAATTAATATTCATTTTAGAAAAAATTAATATTAATTTTTTGAACTAGGATCAATTTTCGACCTAAGAAAAATGTATAGTTGAACAAAAAGTACCAGTATTTTGTGACACGTGGTTAATATGTAAAAAAAAAAGTAGAAGGTAATATTGTAAAAAGAAAAAAAATCAATATTAGTTTGGGAAATTAACGACAAGTTATAAATTGATTTTTGCAAATCTAGGTATTAACGGGTAATACATCAAAGTTCAATGATGGTTTAGTAACTTAAATAATAAGTTTAGTGACCAATTAGTAGCACATTAAAATTTAATAATGAATTAATAACTTAAAGGTAAGTTCAGTGACCAATCAGTAACAACTGAAATAGTTTAATGACCATATAAGTATTTCTGTTGTCACGTGTCGGAGCTGGTAAACCATATCATTTCACTGCTAAACCACGTCATCTCCTCTGTTAAATTTAACTAACAGATTCTGTCTTAGTAATAGATGAAAAACGTTTTTATAAATTCAGTGAGTAATAATAAATAATAAGCTGAAATTCAGTGATAGTTTAAAAACAAAAGAGTAAGTTGGGTGACTAAAATAATATTTAACTCAATTTTTCTCCCTATTGCTCAAGAAGCAAGTATACATGTGTCCCACTTTTTCACCCTCCATCCTTGTCGCATTGTTTCTCTTCAAAAGTCAATTCATCCCTTCACTATTTGCTCTTACTGTCCCACTTTTCGTTTTCACCCTCCATCCGGCATCATCATTGATGCTCTGTTGCTCTTCATAAGTCAGTTCATCTCTTTATTATTGCTCTTTTTTTACGGTCAGATTCACAGCCAAGGAGGTAATATTTTATACACTCCAAAAATGGGCCAACCAGCCCAATATTCCTGAGCTTCATCCAATGGCATCCCGACCAGGTTCCCAATTTGAATCCTCAAATAGTGCCAGCTTTTACGCTCTTCATTATTTACTACTTCTATCTTTCTATCTACAAGAAATTCACACACTTTACCTTTACTACTGGAGTTCGTAGATCGTAATTGTACTTCAAAAAGGTGCAATTATTATCAAGAAAAAACTGGATCTGGACTTGAAAAACATGAATGAATACACCTATATTTGCAGCGGATTTTTCGTTGATTGATGCTGCGTTGATTACATTGCGTCAGTAAGGGAGCTGGGGGGATTTTCTGAGATGGGTTCTAGCACTAGTAAACAAAACGCAGCTGACCCATCTTCTTCGGCTGTTGTTCGGAGGAGCCGATCCTGTAGAAGCAGAGTGTTTCAGGCTTCTTGTCTCCGATCTCACCAGTCCGGAATTAGTGAACCACCCCAGGTCACTTTTTTTAGTGGCATTTGTGTCTTTGTTTTTATACTTCCAGGATCTGTTCTACTGGGGTGTCCTATTCTATCTAAAGATTTGATTTTTGTATAATTCTTGATCATTTGTTTACCGTTTTAATGCTGCATTTATAAATAGTAAATATTTAGGGAGTGAGTTGCTGTAGACATAGAAGAATGAGTGTTAATTAGCTGTACATTATGCATTTGTGATTATATTTTTAGTAGCTCATAATGGGTTGTGTTATTGCTGTTTTAACGGTAATTGTATTATGTATAGGCATAAATGAGAACTGAGTTGTGACCGTGTTTGGTAGTGATCTTATTTTGGTCTGCTTATATTATTGAACACGAGAAAATGGTGATTACTTATTCCTGTAAGAAGTTTGAAGATAAAGCCACAGTATTGGAGCTGAAGAGGATGGACACATAAATAAAAAGAACAATGTACTGAAATTTCTATGCAAAACTTCGGAACAAATGTTCTTTAAAATGCCAATTAGAGAGTTATTATATTATATTATTATTATTTTTTTCATCAAATTACTTTCATTTTTTATACGTAGGTTCCAATTACATATTACCAAAATAACTTCCATTTCTACAAGCAGACACCCAAGGAACCTTATTATTTGCTTTCGTCAAGTTGCTTTCATTTTCTATAAATAGCTTCTAATTAAATTACGTAAATTACTGATTCATTCCTTGGGTGTCAAATTGCCAGAATGGAGAAAACGGTAAGAATTTTCATACTGCAAGTGGGAATAAATGTGAATCAAATCAAGTTCCAGCTGAGTTCTACCATGGTGGCAAAGTTGAGTCAGCTGAGGAGATGAACTACATGACCTCCAATGCTGAGCTTGATGAATGGGCTGAATCAAGCTTCTCTCATACTGTGTCTAGGGACGGCAACACTTCTCGAGCTTTCACCTCTAGATTGCTGAACCCCACCAGTCGTTTCGTTTCTCGCTGCAGTTTCTATCCTGGTAATCTGAGCTTCCGGCGAAGCAGATCTAGCAGTTTAGGCTCCTCAAGAGCTTATCCTGCATCTTCAACAAGCTTCTCAATTTCAAATGACGGAGACAATTCAAGCCCCTCTGGCAGAATAGCAAATAGAAATGAAAGGTCACAAGGATGTGACTTCTTTCCTGCATGCTTCAGCAATCGGCCTCCCATGCTGCAGCATGAAGATTTACCATCTAGTGACTTACAGTTCAGTCCTCCCACTACCAGTTTCTCTGATAATATTCAAAATAATGGTGTAAGATCTCGTCAATATGCATTGACAAATAGGGAAGATACACAAACTGTAGATTTGTTCTCTCTTAGAAATAATACTAACATTGAGGGTGGAATAAGACATGCTGATAGCCGCATTGCAACTCGAGAACCTATAGAAAGGAATGTTCAGTTTAGTCGAACGCTAAGTGTTGGTAGACTTCGTGACAGAGTTCTTCGTCGACCATCAGTTCATGATGTGGGTTTATATCCTTTTCTACAAGAGAGAGTAAGACATATTGGCAGCGGGACACAGGATTTAAGTCATGAAGCAGGATTAGTTGAATCTGAAGAAACCGTCTTTGCAGTGCCAGATTCATCCATTCATGCATTTTCCAGTATGTCTAGCTCTTCGTATGGTAGTCAAGATCATGGATTTGAAACTTCACGGGCAAGGGAGACAAGATATCATGATCTCCTGGAGCATAGATCAAATTTTCTTGAGCGCAGAAGAAGAATAAGATCTCAGGTCTTTTTCTGCTATAATTTAATTAATTGCATTGCATATTGTCGATACATATTTAATTCCCTTGATGAGACTAGGCAAAAAGGTGGCATGTTTGTAATCTGCGATCTTATTGTTGTATGAAATTAGTAGTGTTGCACAGCTCAGTGCTCACTGTCCTATCCCGTACTTACTGTGGCTGACTTTAGTGACATATCAAACAAAATTTGTTGCTTCAGAATTTGGCATTATTCTATCTAAAACTGCAAGAGTATTCATTGGTTGTCTTATCTTTTTCCCTGGCCTGTACATTTCCAGAGAAGGGCATCTTTATGCTAATCATCAGATACTAAGATCATCATTTCATTAACACTTATCCTGGATTTCCATTGCACATATTTCTAGCACAGCCACAAGCTAACTGACACAGATGGTTGCATTTTTCAATGGTGCCCAAATTTTCCCTTCTATTGTTAGGAGAGATCCATAATTCAACAGTGCAAATTTTCCCTTTTATTGTTAGGAGAGGTCTATCCATAAGCTTATAGATCATGAAAGGAACACTTTGATGGACCTGTCTACCCCGCTATTCTAGGTGAATGCACCAATTGAATACAAAATATTCTAGTTCTTCATTTCAATATGATAGCTTCCCGTGTTTGAAAAGTATACCATCTTGGACGTTATCTTATCCACTCAAGTTACTAATCTAGATGTGACATACCTTAGGTGCGTGCTCTTCAGCGACTAGGAAGCCGTTTCGAGAATTTCTCTGGCCATGAGAGGTCTTGCATCTTATCTGGCCAGCATCGAACAGGTTGTTGTGCATGCCGCATTACCAGTCGAGAGGCTAATCCAAATGACGGCAATACTGCTAGGGCGAGCATATCAAGAATTGTTATGTTAGCTGAAGCATTGTTTGAGGTAATGTTGCCCATCCATGTTTTCATCCTCTCCCTAAGTTCTATTTTACCATTATGGGGGTGAATCTTTTGTACTCATGTTATTAGGTTCTGGATGAAATTCACCAGCAATCTGTTGTCTTATCATCCCGACCTTTTGTCTCTTCCATCGGATCTGTTCCTGCCCCTATTGAAGTTGTGGAATCCCTGCCTTTGAAGCTATTCAGTAAATTGAAAAAGCATCTAAGCGAAGAAGCTGCACAGTGAGTAGATTTTTGTGTTATACTTGCGTTATATTTGCAATAATATTTTTATACTGATTTGCATCTTTTCATTTCAATAGCCTTTCACACTACCATTTTACCTTTGAAAGTGCATTTCTTGTGGCATCTTATCTATGAGCATAATATTGTACGACTATGTTGTTAATAATTGATCAGCAAAATAATCTTTCAAATGGCATTTGATTACACATCACTAAATTGTTTCACCATTGGCTTGCATTGATTGAAGAGAAAAAAATGGTGTGGTGCTACTATTTTTTATATGTTTCAATCGTGTTGAATCACAAGCACTAGGACGTTATGTTTTTCTTATTCTCTTCTCTTGATGCATGACATAAAATTTATAGTTCTATCCATCTTTGTTTACCGTATCCTTTGCTTTGATAGATGTTACATATGCCTTGTTGAGTACGAGGAAGGAGATATTGTTCGGATCTTGCCTTGCCATCATGAATTTCATAAAACATGTATTGATAAATGGCTGAAGGAAATTCACAGGTACTTTCTCAACTTTGCTTTCTGTCACTTCCTTCTACATTTTTTATTATCAAGAGGGTTGGAATTAATTTTTCCATTTAGAATTGAGAAAAATACTATGTTAAGCTTATTCTTATATTTCAGGGTATGCCCGCTTTGTAGACGGGAGATATGCCGACCTAACCCATTAATTGGTGGAGTAAATGCCTCCTTATAGCATGCTTGACATATTTGCTAAGATGGGCAGCATGATATACTACAAAAGAAGATAAAGATATTCAAATCTTGTCTGTGTTACACATTTTGATTTTATCTACTCTTACCAAACGTGTTATTCATGTTTTGGACGACCAACAACGTTGTTGGCAGGTGAAGCGATCCCATCTTAGTTACAAGGAAACTGATGCATAGGCACAATGTGTCGAAGAAATTTTAGTTCTGTTGATTTGGAGTTACAAGGAAAGAACATGTTTCATGTTAGATGCTTCTCTGGATTTGTTGAGTTTCCTGCTGGTGTTTTGTTGTAAAGGCAATTTCATGAGAATCTACACTAAGGTTTTCTGCTTTTGCTCCTTCCCTGCTGTCACTGAACGTGTTTCTTACTGCAGTCGAGTGTGTTTATAAAGACCATATTCCTGCTTACTCTTCCGATCTCACTCCTTGATTTTTATGGAGTCAGATCAGGCTCCAATATCGAGTTTGGGAACCAACAAAAAAACAGTCTATAGAAAAACTGCTACTCGACCCCTTCCCTTGACCTCGTCTCAGCTTGTTGGAAGAATCAATGGGAGGGGCAAAGTAGAGGACGGAATTGCTATCTAAAATATGATTACATCAATTTCATTCACTCAACTCATAGTGAGATCGGAAGTTAATGTATCAATCACTAATAGTGTGTTGACACGTGGTTGAGAAAATTTAAAATTTATGGTTTTATGAACCAAGACAAGCTTAGAAAGTAGGGAATCTGAAAGTTGAGGAAATTTTCATGGTGATTGAAATGCTCTTTTCCGTTCCGTATATAACATGGTGTTGTATGTCTAAGGAAAAATGATTTAATTGGTTTTTTTTGGCAAATTATTTGGAAACTTGACATCTTATTTTCTTGTAGTGGTATAAAACATTCATTTTTCTTTCCTTTATCTTAGATCTACTAGTGACGTTGTTACTAAAATAATAGTCAAAGTTACATTCTTTCTTTTCTTTTTTTTTTTTTTTTTTTGAAGGAAATGGATTAATTCTCATTAGAAAAAGGAACATCCGGTACTTTCTTTTTTATAATAATGAGTAATTAAAACATGCGTTGTACACTACAATCTAATGATAACATATAACGTAATATGCAAAGACTTTGTACAATAAAATAATTAATTTTGGACCATTTCGTTCCTATGCTAGTTCATAATATTTAAATATATTTAAATTTATAGGATTGACCACAATAAATTTAATAGGATTTAAATATATTTTGCGGTTTGACAATACTTAACTGACCTCTATCGTTGTTAGCAAATGTGGCAGCTTTAATTTCATTGCAGTGATTTATAAACTTGCTTAGCTCCCGATTAGCATCCATCTGTTTTGTAAACTTTGAGGGCTTCACCACTTTCTTGCCTTTGCGAGTATGAGAGGGCTTTCCATGGAGATTTGGTGGGATAGATTTCTTCTTCTGTATGCCTTTGAAAAGATTTCCCTTTTGTGTCATTTTTGGTGGTTCTATGCGTTAGCTGGATTTTCCGGACGCTGTTAATGTTGGGTGGTTTTGTGCCTTTGAAATCAAGGAATTAAATAATGTTGGGTAAGAAGTAAAAATAGAATTTGGTATTACAAAAAATTCAAATTGGAATTACAATTTATCACATTAATTGTTTTAAAAGAGGTTTGGGATCAAAATTACAAATGTAATTTCAATTTCAAAAATTTTTATTGAAATAATTGTTAAAATTAAAACTAATCACAATAAATACTACACTATAGATTAATCTTGAAATTAAATTGAAATTAAACACATTAAAACACTAAATATTAATGTTGATATTGGAATTAAATTGTACACTAAAAATTATTAAATAATTATTGGTGCATGTTGCTAAAGAAACACATTTTTTCTTAATTCTGCATTTGTGCTAAATTAAAAATATTAAATAATTATTTGTTTTCACGCCTAATAGTTTTTACTGTTTTGAATCATATATATTAAGTTTCATATTAGTTTAGCTTCTTCATAAGTTTGTTAAGCATGTAATAACTAAGAGTATTAGCTTAAAGGATAACATAGTTAGCTTAAGTAATTAATTTGTATTTCATATTTTAATTAATGGATTGTTAATGAGGAATAATAAGGAGCAAGGACAAATTGGAAGTTAAAACAAAAAAGTAGGAATAAAGGAGGAATCTAAATATTTTACAAAGATTTCACCTTTTATATATTAGTGATAATTAAAAGGGAAAAAAGTACCATCTTCGTCCCATTTACCTTGTTCTATTTCTTTATTTGGTGTTTTTTTTATGTTCATTTACAATTATGCCCCCTAATTATATAAGTTTTTTTCTAGGTTCATTGCATTGCATTAAGTATACACACTTAATTAAAGAGTAGTTTTGATAACCTACCCCAATAGAGGTAGATTGGGGTGGGGGTTTCCTTTCTTTTCCCTCTTTTTTTTTTAGTTAGTGAATGAATGGCATGCCCACGTGGCATGCCATATAGGATGGGGGGAGGCTTTAATCTACCCCCATGGGGTAAGTGAACAAAACTAAATTAAATAGAGATATTTTTAGAAAGTTAGTTTGTAAATTTACTTTTCTAATATATTTCTTAATTTTTGTGTAAAAAGCAAAGCGGACAAGGTAAATAGGACGGAGGTAATATATAAGTGCTTGTTTGATTCTCATTATTCTTCCAAATTATAATTTTATCTACCACTTATTTGACATTTGATTTGACAACTGTTCAATTACAACAACATATTTCAAACATTTTTACATTTTTAATACACACTCTACCTCTTTCATCGTTATAATTTCCCCAAATAATGAGAATCAAACAAGAGAGGTAGAATGTGTATCGAAAATATATGTAGTTATAATTGAACAGTTGTCAAATCAAATATCAAATAAGTGGTAATAAAATTATAAATTAATGTTTATACTTGGAAATCTAGACAATTACTTATTTCTTAACACATGGTTGGGATGTACTAATTTTTTCCTTTGACAAATTATTGTTTCAATGACGTTTCACAAAATTTCAAGGGTGTTATAGTTCTATTTTTTACAATAATTGAATAATCACTCGAGTTGCATCAACTATGTCATATGATTAGTAGATTTTTGCTCAAAGAATACCAAACACTAAAATGTAGCATTTGATTAGTATAAACCAAAACCATAATAACCTAATTGTGAGGTCACATTAAGTAGGAGGGCTCCATAAGCAACAAATGAATGAACCACATGAAGACACTTGTGTACTTAGAAAATAATCACATGGAGGAAAAACAAGGAACACGTGGCATAGTCGTTGTTGGCAAAAATTTCTCAAGCTTCCAGTTGAACTCCTTTCTATTGTCCAATCTCAAAATTATCGAGGGACAATTGACTTGATTTTCATAGGTGGAACTCAAGAATTTTCCCAAAATAGCTAAGAAATTCATCCATAAATAGCAAGGGCCATAGAACACTATGTAGAGCATCCAAAAACACTCACTTTGCACTTGAAAAAGAGCCATCTCCATTTATAGAAACAATTCCCCACTTAAAACATCACTGCAATCGAGAAATATCAAGTTTTTAGAGGCACTTTTCCACTTAGAATTGTTCAAGAAATCTTTGAGAAAAAACAAGATAAAAGATGTTCAACCGCAAGGTATATGAAAGGCAAGCCAAAAATTAGAGTATGTTCTAGGACCGAAGCAGAATCTTGTATGTGGTGGAGACGGATTTGTAGAGTTACTATGAAGATGCACCATGGTTGCTAATGTACTTAGGAACAACCTATGAACTTAACATCTTTTGTACTTACTCCCATGTTCATCTTTATCATGATAAGTTTATGATGGATAAATTTATGTTCTTTTCCTAATATAGTAGTCTAACAAGAAGATAATAGTTACAAGAATAAATATAAGCACATGTATATACATATACATGATAAACTTGGTATGTAATATAAAGGTGAAAGGATGACTTTTGTATTGATTGAAAGGCTATCTTTCAATGTAAAGGCTTTCCAATCATTTGACTCGGCCGGTTAAGCAAAAAAATATGCTTATTAATATAGCTTGCCGTGTGTTCTTTACATTGTATTTTAAAATATGTGAAACGTTTGTGCATGGAAGGCAAATGAAGGGCTAAGAAACCGACTCTACTCCTTGATATTATTAATGACAAGAAAAGCTTACAAGTATTCTCAAATGTGCAAAAGATTTTGGTAAATTACTATACGATTGCTTCGGTCTTTTCCCAACTTAAAGAAGAGTTTATGAAACTATATAGTAATATTACTATGATTCTTTGAAATTGTACATCTCATTCCTTGTTATTAGTACAAATAAAATGAAAACTTCCACAAATAGAAGTAAACAACTCAATAATATTGATAGTATAACGGGGGCGTGACAAGAGTGGTGGTATCCGAGCTGCGTTCCAATGGCACTACATGCATAATCTACTTCGTGTGAGGCATCAACCGATCGGCTTGCAAGTAAGTGATTATTTACTAAGTTTATAAGTGATTTGTATACCTTTGTCTAGCTTTTTAAGCAAAAGTTATACTTAGTAGGTATATGGTAAAAAGCCATGGGAAATAGAAGTTAAGTGAGGTAAAATCCCTTAGTATTTTAACATTGATTAGCTCTTACTTAGAATGTTAAAATAGAGATGTTGATCTTGAACTCAAATAAGAAAAATGAATCTTACAAGATAATAAAGGAGGGCACTCAAAATATAGGATCAAGTTACCAAAGAAATCAATCATTTAAAGTTTATCAAAGACAAAGAAAATAGAAGAGAAAGATGATAGTTTTCACTTTATTTCCAAGTGTTAAATTAGCCCTAAAACATTTTATATGACCTCTATTTATACTAAAGGATGTTTTGGGATCAAAATAATTACAAGAAAAGCAAGAAAAAGTGGACAAAAAGGGGTCCAAAATTTGAAGAAAATAGTTAATGCCCTGGTGCGGGCGCACTGTTTCAACTGTGCGGCCACACCGTGCACTATGTTTGGGACAGAAGAGCAGGTGCAGGTACACCACTTCAGTGAAATGGTACATCTGCACTATGCCTTCTATATGGAGCAGAAGGAGGTGCTGCCCATAGAAGCGGTGCGGCCGCACCATAGGTTCTGTTGATTGTAGTGGCCACCATGCGGTTGTATAGTTGAATCGTGAGGCCGCATGGCATTCAAAATCTAGATTTTTTTTCAAAAATTACATTAAAGCCTTTGAACTTCTCATTCACTTTAGATCAACACCAAAAATTAATTTTATGCTCTTTTAAGCTACGAATTCCAATTTTTTACACATGATTGACCGCTTATTTCAATTAAAAGGATTTCTTATGGCCATTTGGCATCCAAATCAAACTAAGTCTTCAATGTTCCTTTTACTTGAACTTGACCTATAAATTATGACACTAATCCCGTCATTAACTCCTAACCTTTTAGCCTTTGACCGCATGATAAGGTCCACCTGTACGTGGACTGAACTTTGATTTTTACGTATCTCTTTATTAAATAATATATGCTTGTTAAATTTCCTGTTTATGATAAATTCATTGACGTATAATTTTGGGAAATTAAAGAAATGGATGGATGACCCATCTTATGAAAATTATAGGTTTTGCCTATGGTATTTAAGAAATTTAGCAAAAGTGGTCGGGTAAGAATTTAATTGCTAAATAATCTATGGCGCCAAAATTTGAGCCATACCTTAAATTCATGGACATGCATAGAAACATGTCTCAAGACGAGAATACTAGCAACACCCTAAAACGATTGACTCAAATCAACAAGCTAGTCAAATCTATCTATTGCTCCAACAAAACTCAAATGGCGAATCATCTCAAAATAAAGATAAAAATGATGCAACGGAGCAATTCTGTTGACTTAAACCTCATATCTTTGAAGAAGTTAAAGACACAATAGAGGTAGAGAATTGGATCAGGACGATTGAAAAAATATTCATCTATGCTCATATCCCCGATCGTGAAAAAGTAAATTACTCTACCTTTATGTTAAGTGGAAGCGCAAGCTATTGGTCGAACACCTTAATAAGTATAGGGGAAGTGAAGAAATGACTTTGGAAGGATTTCCTGAGAAATTTCACACCAAATATTTTTTTACTACTGCAAGGAATCAGAAATTAAATGAATTCATTCATCTCAAGAAGAACTAAATTGAGGGTATCAGAATATGTTCAAAAATTTGAAGAATTATCTAGATATGCAACTCACATGTTGGAAACAACGGAATTAAAAATAAATCAATTTATCAAAGGTCTGAAGCCCGAGTTGTCTAGGGATGTATTAATATCAGGAATTCAAGGTTTGAACTTTGCTGCTGCTATAGATCAGGCACTACCAGTAGAACAAGTTGAATCAAAAATCCTTCGGGCTAGAGAGAATCGAGCCCACTACTTCCAAGGTTCAAATACTAATAAAAAATGGAACTATTTAGGAAAGAACGGAAATAAAGGAAATAAAAGATCATATGGGAATTTTAAAAACCAAGCCAATACCAAAAAGTCAAAGACCTAAAGAGAACTGATAAGAACTAATCAACCGCAATGTACAATGTAAAATAAGATGCATACCAACCCATGCCGAAAGGAACTGGGGCTATACTATGGATGTGGCAAGGAAGGGCATATGGCTAAGGATTGCCCAACTAATCCAAAGTCCAATAGCCCTACGAGTAAAGTTTTTGCTATGGTTCAGCCAAATGTTACCAATAGCAGCAATGTCATTACAGGTATGACCTATGTTTATGGTGGACATGTATATACTTTATTTGATTCTGGTGCTATTTATTCATTTCTTATAGTGTTTCTTGAGATGCAAATTTTGAAATACTTCCTATGTCAATAGAGATGAGTGTTAAACTACCCTCGGGAGTAACTTATGTGGCAATGGAATATATGCCTAATGCCATGATCCAATTAGGAGATGACATATATCCGATAAATTTGATCATCTTTGGCCTTGTAGACTTTGATATAATTTTGGGAATAGATTGGTTATCTAGGCATGAGGTGATTATTGATTGTCGAACTCGAACCCTAAAATTTCCAGAGAAGAATCCTCTACCATTCTCTAGGCCTTTAAAAAGTACTTGAATAATAATTTCAGCCTTTCAAGCACAAAAATTATTAAAACATGGCCATTTGGCTTTTTGGGTTAGTTCACATTAAATTAGGGCTGAGAATTCTGTTTCAATATCATTTTTGCCTGTAGTCCAAGAATATCCAGATGTATTCTCAGATGATTTGCCAGGATTACCCCCAGATCGTGACGTCGAATTCAGTATTGAGGTATATCCAAAGCTCCTTACCGCATGTCACCCACTGAATTGAAGGAATTTCAAACCCAACTAGGTAAATTTCTTAATAAAAGATTTATTCGACCTAGTACATCCCCTTGAGGTGTACCCGTTTTATTTGTAAAAAAGAAATATGGATTAATGCGGTTATGTATCGATTATCGGGGAGTGAATAAGGTCACAATAAAGAATAAATACCCTCTTCCACGCATTGATGATTTATTAGATCAACTTAAAGGGTCAGCAATCTTTTTCAAAATAGACTTGCGATCAAGGTATTACCAATTGACAATAAAAGAAAAAGACATTCCCAAGTCAGCTTTTAGTACCAGATATGGACATTTTGAGTTTTTGGTTATGCCATTTGGTTTAATTAATGCTCATGTAGCTTTTATGGATCTTATGAATCGATGTTCAAAGATTATTTGGATAAATTTGTAATCATATTTATCGATGATATATTGATCTATTCAAGGTCTCCGGAGGAATACACCAAGCACTTGCATCTAGTTTTGCAAACTTTAAGAGAAAAACAATTATATGCCAAATTCTCAAAATGTAAATTTTGGACTGAGAAAGTAATTTTCCTTGGTCATGTCGTAGATCAAAGAGGAATATCAGTTGACCCAAGCAAAATAGAAGCTGCGATTAATTGGCCTCAACCCACAACCCCTACGGAAGTGTGAAGTTTCTTAGGATTGGCTTGGTATTATTGTAGATTTGTTAAGGACTTTTCAAAAATTGCAGTTCCGATCTCACACGGTTAACAAGGAAAAATGTACAATTTAAATGGAATGAGAATTGTGAAAGGAGTTTTGAGGAGTTAAAGAAACGGCTTACCACATCTCATATTCTTACAATTCATGAAGAAGGTGGTAATTTTATTATTTATAGTGATGCATCCGAGTATGGACTCGAGTGTGTATTAATGCAAAATGACAAAGTCGTGTCTTATGCATCTAGGCAATTAAAGCCTTATGAGAAGAATTATCTTACCCACGTTGCCTTAAAAGTTTGGCGACACTATCTCTATGGAGTAAAATGTGAAATTTACACTGATTATAAAAGTTTAAAATATTTCTTCACTAAAAAAGAATTGAATATGCGGCAACGAAGGTGGCTCGAATTAGTAAAAGATTATGATTATACAATCAATTACAACCAAGAAAGGCAAATATAGTAGCCGGTGCCTATAGTCGGAAAGCCATGACAAGTGAGAAAAAGCCTAAGGAACTACAAAATGAAATTGAAAAACTTGGATGAGAATTCTTACAAAATGGATGCGCCAAACTAAGAGCGATGATTGCAGAACCGGGGCTAACGGATCAAGCAAAAGAAGAACAAAAGACCAATGGATTTGCTAAAAAGATTTGGGATAACTTGGCAAGTGGCAAAGAATCTCCTTATAGTATATCGAGTCAAGGATTATTAAGGTACAAGACAGAATTTATGTACCAGAAATTGAAGATTTAAGAGAATGTGTTTTGAAAGAGGCACATAACACATCATATTCTATGTACCCTCGTTCTACAAAAAAGGTATCATGACATAAAGAAACTCTATTGGTGGCCGGACATGAAGAGGCATATTATAGAGTTTGAAGGTAAATGCCTTACCTGTCAACAGGTAAAATCAGAACACCAACGTCCAGCTGAGACAATACAACCCTTAGAAATTCTCGAATGGAAATTGGAGAAAATAACAATAGATTTTATCAGTGGACTGCCTAGAGTCGCCAATGGGTATGATGCCATATGAGTAATCGTGGATCGCTTAATAAAGTTGGCACACTTCATTCCCATTAAGATGACTTTTAAAATGGAACAGCTTGCCGAGCTTTATATTCGAGAGATAGTTAAATTGCATGGTGTTCCAGTTTCTATTACCTCTGATCGAGATCCACGATTCTTATCACGATTTTGGAAAGAAGTTCACCAGACCTTGGGGACAAGGTTAAATTTTAGTTTACCAAACCGATGGTCAATCAGAACGTACCATTCAAAACCTTGAAGATATGCTTTGAGCGTGTGCATTGGAATTCCAACAAAAATGGGATTATTATCTACCTTTGGCTGAATTCTCATACAATAATAGTTATCATTCCTCCATTCAATGGCACCATACGAAGCATTATACGAGAGAAAATGCAAGTCGCCCTTGTATTGGAATGACGTGGGAGAAAAGAAGATAATCAACTCAAAAATAGTGGACGAATTGATTAAAGTAGTGCAAAAAGTCAAAGAAAAATTGAAGGCAACACAAGACCGTCAGAAAAGCCATGCAGATCAGTGGCGACGACCATTAGAATTCGAGATTGGGGATCAAGTATTTATCAAAATATCCCCATAAAACAACTTCTGCGTTTTGGAAAACAAGGAAAACTAACTCTTCGTTACATTAGACCTTTTGAAATAATAAAGATGGTTAGAGAAGTCACATACAATTGAGATTACCAGAAAGAATGAATCGAATCCACCCCATATTCCATATCTCAACACTAAAGGAATATATACCTGATCCTTCCCATGTACTTTTGGAGACTCCTTCTGACATACAACCTGACTTAACTTTGGAAGAATAGCCAGTGAAGATCTTAATGCGCGAAACGAAAAGGTTACGTGACAAAGAAGTATGTCTCCTCCGCATATTATGGAAAAGTGAGGTCTTGGAAGAAGAAACGTGGGAGCGGGAAGATGAAATAAAGAAACAATATCCTGAATTATTTACAGGTAATTTTGAATTTTGAGGACGAAATTCTTTTAAAAGGAGTGGATTGTAATGTTTTACAAAATTTCAAGAGTGTCATAGTTGTATTTTTGATGATGATTGAATAATCACTCGAGTTGCATCAACTATGTCATATGATGAGTAGATTTTTACTCAAAGAATACCTAAAACAAAAATGTGGCATTTGATTAGTATGAACAAAAAACATAATAACCTAATTGTAGGATCACATTGAATATGAGGGTTCCATAAGCAATAAATGAATGAACCACATGAAGACACTTGCATACTTAGAAAATAATCACATGAAGGAAAAACAAGGAGCACTTGGCATAGTCCTTGTTGACAAAAATTTCTGAAGTTTCCAATTGGGCTCGTTTCTATTGGCCAATCCCAAAATTACAAGGGGATAATTGGCTTATTTTCATAGGTGGAACTCAAGAATTTTCCCAAAATAGATAAGAAATTCGTCCATAAATAGCAAGGGGCCATAGAGCACTATGTAGAGTTTCCAAAAACACTCACTTCGCACTTGAAAAAAAGTCATTTCCATATATAGAAAGAATCCCCACTTAAAAGATCACTTTCATTGAAAAATATCAAGATTTTAAAGGCATTTTTCCACTTAGAATTGTTCAAGGAATCTTTGAGGAAAAAAACAAGACAAAAGATGTATATGAAAGTTTATGAAAGGCAACCGAATAATGAAGTATGTTCTCGGACCGAAGTAGAATCTTGTATGTGGTGGAGACGGATTTGTGGAGTTACTATGAAGATACACCATTGTTCCTAATGTATTTAGGAACAACCTATGAACTTAACATCTTTTGTGCTTACTCTCATGCTCATCTTTATCATGATAAGTTTATGAAAGATAAATCTATGTTCTTTTCCTAATATAGTAGTCTAGCAAGAAGATAATAGTTACAAAAATAAATATAAGCATAGGTATATGCGTATACATGAAAAACTTGGTATTAATATAAAGGTGAAATGATGACTTTTGTATTGATTGGAAGCCCATTTTCCAATGTAAAGGCTTTCCGATCATTTAACTCAACCGGTTAAGCAATAAAACGTACTTATTAATATAGCTTGTCGTGTGTTCTTTACATCGTATTTTAAATTATGCAAAACGTTTGCGCATGAAAGGCAAATGAATGGATAAGAAACTGACTTTACTCCTTGATATTAGTAATGACAAGAAAAGCTTACAAGTATTCTCAAATATGCAAAAGAATTTGGTAAATTACTATAAGATTGCTTCGGTCATTTTCCCAACTTAAAGAAGAGTTTATGAAACTATATAGTAATATTACAATGATTCTTTGAAATTAATAACTCATTAGTTTGGTACGTATCGTCCCTAGTTTTTAGTACAAATAAAATGAAAGCTTCCACAAATAGATGAAAACAACTCAATAATATTGATAGTGCAACGGGGGCGTGACATCCAAACAGCACCAAACCATAAAAATATGGTTTGGTTTGGAAAAATTCCAAATCACTTTAAATGATTTGATTTGCAATTTCATAAAAAAGGGTCCAAACCAACCAGCTTTCATGTAATGCCCCGAATTTGAAAAGTATTCGGGTTACTAGTTTAACTTTTCTTGTTAACTTTTTAAAATAATAAAATGCGGAAAAAGACAAAATTCAATAAAGTTTTTGACGAGTGTGGAAGATAATCATAGAATATCAATCCCAGACGATTGAAACAAAATAAGTGGAGGTTTAAAATATTTTCTCCATGATTAAAAGACAATTTCCAAAAGATAAATTTTTCATAAAATAATTTAATTGCAGCCACCGCTCGTCGTTACACTACCGGTTCCGAAACCTGAAATTTGTTATATTGGAAGTAATGAATATTTTATTTAAAATATTCAGTAGACCCCACGCACCATATACATTCATATCACAATAATATATATAACATGCAAACTAACATACTTTTTAATAAGCAGGAAATTCATATGCCCTTTTATAGGCCAACCATCATAAAATGCCTCTTAATATGCGAGATACTTTAATGGGTCCAATATAACACTTATACCTTTTAATAGGCAATAACATAAGGATCATATTAATCATGCATATCACTATAATATGAATCAAATAATAGTGCGCATGTTTAAGAAAATTAATACTTTAAATAAAGGAGTCTACCTTGTAATATTTCAAGCCGAGCTCTAAATTCTTGAAAAATAAGTTTCTCAACTATCCAAGCACTCCGTCTAGCTAAGAAAGGAAACTAATTATGGGTAGAATTCATAATTTAAAGTTTTATGGTATAATTAAATGTTTAGGGATTAAGTTAGAGATTTATAAAAGTTAGAGGACTCTAAATTAATTATTTAAATAGTTTGAGGGTTAATTTAGTTTGAGTTAAAGGTTTGAGGACTTATGTGATTAGAATTAAAGTTTTAAGGACTAATTATATAAAATTTGAAAATTTGGGGGTTAATTGAACAATTTAAAAGCTTGGGGCTGAAATTAATTATTTAAAAGACTTGGGGATTGAGTTTGATTGAGATAATAACTTTAGGGTCAGATTTAATGACTTGAAAATGTCTTGGGTCAAGACTGCAGTTAACCAATTAATTATGACTTACTTATATGTTTTTAAAACTTTCAGAGACCAAAGTGAATTAACCATTGAATAAAAGTTTAGATTTAATATTCTTTGGTCACTACTCAAAAAAAGAAATAGAGAGACGTTGGGGGTTCAACCTTGGGAGCTCCAAGCCAAAGAATCAGGCCAAAACTACAGCGAATCGAAGAACAAATAGGTGGAAAAGATAGCCCTCGACGAGCTCTACTCATAGATATAGATTTTTGAAGGTGTGGTGGTGGGTTTAGGTAAAGGAATGCGGCGGTTTTGGCAATTTTCTGGTGAGTGGGGTGGCTTTCCGGTCGAAATGAAGGTATCATTGTGTTCTTTGTGATGTGGGAAAGCTATTGGTACGAATTTTGTGGCTTGAAACGAAAATTCAAGATTGGCCAAAAATTGGAGTTGCTCGGTTTCAACCTAGCAACACTAGTTTTGAAATTTTATTATCATTTTCATTTTTGACGTTAATGATCAAGGAAGATGATGATTTTTATAATGTATATATAAAGTGTTTTGATTGTTTGATGAGTAGCGTTCATTTAGCATGATTTATAGCATATACATGGTGTGGTGAATAGTGATTTTTAGTGCAAAAATAGGAGTAATGGAAGGAGTTCTTTGCACCAAATTTTCCTTGTTTTGAGTTGAGGGATGTTGGAAGTTCTTAAGTAGCTCCTTGGATGTTATTGATACTTGAAGATTGTGGATGTTTTCCATGTCAAAAGAGGAGCTATTAGCTTGAGAAATAGAGATGGTGAAGGAGTAGCAGTAAGAAATACGGGGACAGAAATAACCTGACTTTGCTTTTTCTTGGGCTCAAATGTGTGAAAAATGTTTGTAGGGGGTATGTATGTGTGTCTATATATATATATATGTATGTATATATATAGTCTAATTGGAGAAGACTTGGGACTAAAGTGTAGGTCTTTAGTAAGTTTTGACATAAGAGAAATCATAGAAGGTTGAAATTTTATTGTATAATTCTCAATTTGATTGGTATGTATAATATTCGATTTATTCATTGGAGTTAACACGTTATAAATTATTTTGCTAATTTCGAATTATTGGAACTGAATTTGGATTAGTCGTTAGAATACAATTTTTCCATTCCAGTAATATTATTTGATTTGATTTAAACGAGCGCTTCATCGAAGTATAACTATTTAAATCTATTTGAGCAAGTCATAGTGACACGTGGATTAAAATAAATATTTGTAGGTAGAAAAATTGTGGGTCGCTACATTACATCCCTCATTTTACCATTTAACAACCAAAGCGGTTCTTGAAGGAAGAATTAAACTGTTGCTCATCAGATCATTTCAATAATTAGATTGTAATTCACCGACTTGCTAGATATAAGGCTATTTGTATTGGGTTTATTCTATAGTGTCCATTAGACACCATTTTATAGAGTTCAATGTATTATGTGGCAAGTGTCCATTGGACACATTGGAAGATGATGACCTCATCCTCCTTTCCCCAATATATTTAACAGACACTTGCCACATAATACATTGAATTCCATAAATGGTGTCCAATGAACACTGTAAAAAACTGTATTGTATTAGGGCTAGCGACTAGGTAAACGTTACCATGTATCCCTTCACAAAAATACTTCCTATGTCCGATAAAAATAGTTTACTATTTTTTTTATATCCTTTCCAAAATTATGGTCTACTTTCATTGGTTAATCTCTTAATTTTCTTATATGTCCATATTTATTGTGCATTGTTATCAATAAATAAAAATACTAATATTAAAGTGAAATAATAATAATTAAATAAAGGAGTATATTAGCAACAAAAAATTTAAATTCTATGTTTTCAAGAATATTAATTGAATTTTCTTAATTGAATTTTTTTATTCCATGTGAAAATGGGTAGAAGACTAAGAGCTTGTTTGATTCTCATTATTTTCTTTAATTATAATTTTACTTATCACTGATTTGACATTTAATTTAATAACTGTTTAATTACAATAACATATTTTAAATTTTTTTACATTTTTAAAATACATTCTACCTCTCTTTATATTATAATTTCTCCAACTTTGAACAAATAAAGAGAATCAAATAAGATCTAAATAAATATAAACAATAAAATAAAATTTTTTACCGTCTAAAAGGTCAAAAACTTACCATTTGGCATCCCAAGCCCCGTAAACCAAACCCGGAACCCAAATATCCATCACCGTTACTGTTTGTTGTCTCATTCGTAACCGATATATCTATACCCTGCACTTCTCCAGGTGCTTAGGCGTTCCTCTTTCTTGGTTTCAGCTCCGATTATCCACGCAATCAGATCCAACTCTGGTCTTCGCTGGTAAAGCTCCTTGTTCAATTTTTTCCTTTCTCGGATTTATTTGTGCTTATGATAATTGCTTTGTCCATTTTTATGTGAGAATTTTTGAGATCCGGGGAGAATTCTCAGATCTGTAGCTTTTTATGATTAAAGATTTAGTTTTTTAATTGTTCTGATACGAAATCGTGTTCTGTTTTAGTGGGACTTGGATTGTTTTATTCAATTGTCTAATAAATTAGAGATATTAATTAGATCAATCAATTCGGAGTACTATTGGTTTTTTGTTTGTGGATATGTTAGCTTGTAATTGAGAATGTGAAGTTAGAGGATTTAGGCAGAAGCTGCGATTATATGAGAGCGATACCAATTTGAAACCGCATGCGTGTAATTTAGCTGAAATTAAGGTATTACATCTACCATATAAATCCCGTTGTGGCACAACTTTTGCTTAATGGTTCCCCTTAGGATTAGATTCACTGGTTCAAATGAAGCTCTTCGTACTTCAGGTAAAATAAATTGACAAGTGTGTGTGTGTGTGTGTATTGGCTAACATGGACGACTTTGGGAGTTAGAAATGTGATAATGCATTGCTCTGATGACGGGTTGAGATGCAATGACATAATTGTGAGAATTTTTTTTACCTGTGATGTTTCCCTTTAGGATTAGATTTGCATGTTTAAACTGGAACTTTTCATGGTTCATGTAAAATAGATTGCTAATTTTTTTTTCATTTTGAGTGCAACGGTGGCGTTATGAGCTCAATATCTGATATATTAATTTGGTCTTGTGAAGAGTTGAGTTACTGGCATTATTTTGACCTTTTATTAGTTATAATAGGAAACTGAAATAATTTGGAAATTGGTTCCTGGAATTGATTTAAGATCAGAAAGATCAGCATCTTGAAGGAACTTGAGCATCAGATATAAACAGCTAGAAGATGCCTGTGCAGAAGATCGAAACCGGTCACAGTGAAGTGGTTCATGATGTATCCATGGATTATTATGGAAAACGAGTGGCAACAGCGTCATCTGATGCCACGATAAAAATAATTGGTGTGAGCAATAATAATACTTCTCAGCATCTTTCCACTTTGACTGGCCATCAAGGTCCAGTTTGGCAGGTAGCTTGGGCACATCCCAAGTTTGGCTCAGTACTTGCTTCGTGTTCTTATGATGGCAGGGTCATCATCTGGAAGGAAGGTAATCAGAGCGACTGGTCTCAAGCTCATGTTTTCACTGACCACAAAACATCTGTGAATTCTATTGCTTGGGCACCTCACGAGCTGGGCCTCTGCTTGGCTTGCGGATCGTCTGATGGGAATATCTCAGTCTACACGGCACGATCTGATGGTGGTTGGGATACAACAAGAATAGACCAAGCACACCCTGTTGGAGTCACCTCAGTTTCATGGGCTCCTTCAATGGCCCCTGGTGCTTTAGTTGGTTTTGGAGTAATGGATCCTGTTCAAAAGTTGGCTTCTGGTGGCTGTGATAACACGGTGAAGGTGTGGAAGCTATACAATGGTACTTGGAAGATGGACTGCTTCCCCGCACTACAAATGCACGTGGATTGGGTGAGGGATGTCGCATGGGCACCGAACCTGGGGCTTCCAAAGTCGACAATAGCTAGTGCTTCGCAAGATGGAACAGTAGTCATATGGACCGCCGCAAAAGAAGGAGATCAATGGGAAGGTAAAGTTCTGAAGGACTTCAAGACTCCAGTTTGGAGGGTCTCATGGTCACTGACCGGGAACTTGTTGGCTGTGGCTGCTGGGGACAACAGTGTCACGTTATGGAAAGAGGCAGTCGACGGGGAGTGGCAAGAGGTCACCACAGTAGACCAGTAGAATTCTCGTTTTACATTTATCTAGACAGTGTATTTGGGTTGTTCTCTTTGAATTGTCTATCTATACATTTTCCTTCTAGTTCTTTTTGTACGCCCAAATTTATTGTAGTTTGCTCAGTTTGTCTGTATTGCACTTTTTGGTTCCCTTGTGGCCTTACAGTATTT
Organism: Nyctanthes arbor-tristis; assembly: GCA_963692815.1. Lineage (NCBI taxonomy): Eukaryota > Viridiplantae > Streptophyta > Magnoliopsida > Lamiales > Oleaceae > Nyctanthes > Nyctanthes arbor-tristis. The sequence goes on along the minus strand of CAVNYN010270764.1, from coordinate 3,482 downwards.
TGGGTTGTTAATGCCTTCTTATCAAAGAAATTACTTTAGACTTTGGTTTACATGCCTGGTGAATTTCCCATAACATGAAATGTAATTTTCAAGCCCAAAATGTGGGGCAAAATAGCTGTGTTAAAATTCAAGCCTCGAACCGCGTGTTTTGTTTGGCTGATTGGTGTTGGTGTTTGGGAAGAACTCAGAGGAAAAATAAATGCCACTAAGGTTTCTTGAATTTGGGAAATTTTTGTTAAGGACCTGCCTTTTCCCATTTATGTTTTATGGAATTTGTGAAATTGATGAGACGTCTGGCGGGATTATCCCACTAGACATACACTTGACATGTGATAGTTGGGCTTACACGTGAGTTGTCCCATAAATAAATTATCCAATTATCACCCGTTAAATGTGTTTTTGGCCTGTGATCAAAACTCATGGAATTTGGGTTATGGGAAATTTTTGTTGTCTGGATGCTCAGATTAGAGCCTGTAATTTATACATTCTGTCCAAGATAATTTTGTTCCCATGAATAATTTTTCTCATTGAATTGATCCATCTTCATAATGTTGTCTAATTGTTGTATATTGACGTTTATTTGCCAAGTATACTTTTCTGTTCTTTTGGCAAATGCAGTGGCAAGTGTATACCCTGTGCTGCGATGAACGATCCCTTTTGTACACATTCCATCTAACTGTACGATTAATCTAATCACCCGCTTCGAAGTCCAATTCTAAAATGTTAGAAAATGATTTTTCTTGAGAAAAAAAGTAAATACTAAATACTCAAATCCAAAATTTATCCTAAAGGTGTCCTCTCTGGTAAAAGTTGTTAAAATTGGAACCCAAAAGATGAATTGAAAAACAAGAGAGATTTTCAAGAAAACTAATTCTTGTCATCTCAGCATTGATCTCATTTTTCTTGGCTCAAACCAACTAGATACAGAGCTGAACTTTCAACTGAATTCAGATTGACTAGAAAGACACGGTAGGAGAAAGCCCAAGTCCAAAGTGATACTGTCTGTTAAGGGAGGATCACATACAACTGATATCAATACCCAAAAAAAAAAAAAAATACATGCAGAGACACTGTAAAAACTTCCAGCTCTGTTCAATGATAACCTATCTTCCCAGCTACCTCTCAAACGAAGTCCCCGAAACTGAAGAAAATATTTAGTGGAGAAGGGCATTCATCATCCTCTGTGGTGGTATTACCAGCGGCAGCCGCCGCCGGCTGCTGCTGCGCCCGCTTCAATGTCCCCAGCCACAGACTGACAGACGTATCTTGATTCTCAGATATTCCTTGATTCTGAATCTGGCATGGTACATTGCAATGAGTAATCATCATCATGGCCTTCTTGATTCTGCGTCTGTGGTGCACTGGCAAAAGCAACACGGCAACAATTCCTAAAGGCAAAAGAACAACCACATAAAGCTGTATATGAATTCAGTTCAGCTTGTCCAAAATATATGATGTTAGAATATATGGTTTGAATGCCAATTGTTATACAAATGAGCAATGCTCCCAAGAAAGAAAATAAAAACAGCTATTTTTCCTTGCTAGTTGCATCTGATAATTAGATGGGATATTACTGGGCACAGATTGCACATAAAAAATGACACTTATGAATAATCCTAGGTTGAGAAAATAAGAGAACATTTACAAGACATTGCACATTTCATTAAAAATCCACAATGCAGAAGGTAAGAACAAAATAGAGAAGCAGTACTGCAGAAAAAAGAACAAAATGGAGATGCAATATTGCAGAAATCATGTAAGATGAAGTGATGCAGAGGAACAAAGTTAAATTGCAAGTTCTTGCATTAGTATTCGAATTAAAGTCGCTGAACAATGAGTCAATGACAATATACAAATGACGTTTCTGTACAACAATCCAACAAGAAACATCAAACACGATAGTAAATCTTCACTAGAAAAAGAATGATACTGGATTTGGCCTACCGACAAAGAAAACACTCACTTGTATGTATATATAAAACAAAAATGGAAGAAAAATGATAGCTTTTGTTAGAAACATGCATGTATGTACAACGCTATGTTAAGTTAATGAAATATTAAAGCATCAGCAATAATCAGCATACTCATTCAATTTAACTAATTATTCAGGGAAAAGAGAACAATATATATTTAGAAAGATAAGAAATGAATGGCCAAAAAGTCGTATGTCCTTTCTGATACAATCAATTTTACAGATAATTGCCAAATCACATATATCATCAAGATCCAAAACTATTTCACTCAGATCCAGCAATAACTCGTTACATTCAATTAAAAATGAATCAACATCAAACCTGCAATCCAACCAAATCTCTACTAATTCATCTGAATCCAGCTTCGGAGATGGCAAAATTCACCGTGGTCTCCGATTCAGTTGATGCAAGGCGGGAACCTGATTCTCGCTTGAAAGTCAACATCAATTACAAAACATATAGCCACACGAATTCAAATATCAAATTCGTACGATTTCAACATACTCAGCACGTAAAATCAAGCTCCACCGGCGAGGAAGTAGATTCCCGACCTGCACCAAGCGAATTAGAGACCGCCGCAATACATAAAGAAATGCTGACATACAGAGATATTTTTTTTTTAAGGGATATACAGAGATAGTTTGGTAATGGATCTAATTGAGTAAGAGAGAGAATGAGAGCAAGTGGGGGCCGCCCTACTTTGTTAGAAGTTTGATTAAATATCATATATCATCATGGGAAGAAAAATGGAGTATTGAGCGTTATTTTTATAGATGAAATGGAAGGGAATAGATGCAATAAGATCATGCCACGTCTTGGCTCACGACAACCAAAGAAGTTTCCAGAACACCCAACTTGATGCTTAATAAATGAAGAAGTGACGTACTCCTAGATCGAAAATAATCAAGAATCTTCCGCTATTTTTCATATATGCAGATATATCTGTATTTTTATACTACAATCAACACCTAAATTTTTGACACGTGTGATGTGAATTCATACTATGTGATAAAAATGGTTGTAGAAGATGCATATCACGTAAACCATATTATAGAGACACTCAATGTCTCTGAAACGAAACTCTAGAAGAGATATTGATATCTTTGAAGTACCAATTTTTTCCCCTTGATACCCAGTGTGTTGTTGGGCAACCATTTTGCGGGACAAATCAATCAAACATATTTTGAGGGAAGATTGTGAGATATAGGACTAACGTAGTTCTGCCTCTCCTATGGTCACACGTCTAAGACTCTAATTCACCACATCTTAAAATTCATTTCACCAGGATCAGTAAAGGAGAAAATAGCATTGCGGTCCCTCACCTTTGACTACTTCACAATTAGGTCCGAATATTTATTCTCCAAGAATGGAATTCTCAAGAATTCGGATTCCTGTTGTTCTATTATTAAAAACCACCACCATGCACCTCAGTTGACATCAGCTTGGAATTCGGATATGCAATTATGCTAATAATAATAAATTAATTAAATTCTCACGGTATTTTTTTTT